>MNCI01005895.1:1231966-1248167 GCA_015680685.1 Gnetum montanum
CAATTGATGTTTTTAGTGTTCCAATGTATCTATGCATTCGTTGTGGGTGCAAGTTGTTGTCCCAATTCGTTCCATGCATGTTGGTGGGCTGCTCTCTTGATTAGCTATCAACCACTAGGTGTTCTCTTGTTGTGTGGTTGCTAAATACAGGCACCTTTGTATCTGAGTTTCTTGGGCACACCAGTTGCATGTAGGAGATGCTAACCATTCCTCCATGTCATCACTCTCTGAGTCATCGTATGTGATGCATAAAAATTTCTTCTTCTCGATCTTTCCATAAATTTTTTCCTTAGATATTTCCAAGGAAAGTTCATGGATTCCTAGGCACACGTTGATGGTGTTGAGCCATGCCCTTTCCATTATAATTGGGAAGTCCCCTTTGTTATTGTTGACTTCTATCACTAGGAAATCAGCTGGGTATGACCAACCAAACATAGTGGTAATGATGTCCTCCACCAACCCAAAGGGAATAGTGATGGATTGGTTAGTCAGCTCTAGTTGAATATTGCTCTTCTTAAGTGGAGATAGGTTCTAGGCTTTATACATTCCTCGTGAGATTAAGTTGACTCTGGAATCTAAGTCAAGAAGAGCCTTATGAGGTTCATTCCTAGTGACTTGTAAAAAAATTAGGGGGCTTCNTTACCCTTATTATGTGCATGGTCTAAATCACTCCACTTTTTCTTATCATGATCACTACTTTGCTCCTCCTTAGACTCCTCTATGATTTTTAGGACATTTTCAATTTTACTATCTAAGGAGCTCCATATTTCATCTACCTTAGCTGACACTTTCATTGTTAATTTTTGAAGTGGTAAGGTTTTTCTGTTCACCAACTCTTCAAGTGATGACTCATCCTCTTCCTCACAAAATCTCACTCCCCTCTTTCAGAGGGAAGGATCGCGGTTATACTCTTCCGTGCTTTCTCTTTTCCGTAGCTCCCCTTCTTCCTTAGCTACTTGCTCCAACAATCTATGAACTTCATGGGACCTAAGTTCAGACAATCTCCCTTGGGCATATGTCCCAAGGGTTCTCCTGGTTTCATGTCTTAGCCCATCTACGAGGTGGCAGAGTTGATCCTATTGTGCATAACCATGGCCCAGGAAACAATGTAGCAATGCATAATATCAGCCCATGGCACCATCCAAGGGTTCGTGATTACCCTACTTCCATCCTTGGATCTATTTATGCAAGTTGGACACTCTGGAGTACGTTTGGTATTTATCATTAAACAATTCTAGCATTGTACTCCACCTCCTAATGGTTTCCGGGTCTAAAGACCAGTACCAACTTTTCGCTTCTTTTATGAGTTCTCAATGGAGTTCTTATTCATGTCCTTCAAACACATTATTCATTACAAATATTCTATGTTTTCCATTATGTTTAGTTTATATTAACAGTAAAGGACTTAAGTATTCAAAAGTCTATATATTTAAAGTATGTTAATGATGTAGTACTAGCATAAAGATATATTCAAATGAATTCAAGATACTTGCATTACTGATAATTACTCTTATGTAATAGAAATTTTTAAAGATTGAATAAAAAATACATTGTTCTTTTTACCTTTAATTTTGTATTATATGAATATACCTTGTGTTGCCTATCTAAGAATTATGTCTTGAAGAAGATCATAAAATTCCCATGAATTGATGCATCATAATAATTCATGAGGTACAAGCTCCCCCTACATATGTGCTTATCTTTTCTTTAACACTTTTAGGACTTGTAGCTAATTTTGCACAATCTTGCTTATGCAAGAACATTGAGTGATACAACAAAGTTTACAGAAAGACAAACATATTTGAAACAAAATTAATAAGCATAAATCATAACAAATTTTTCTTGCTTGATCATCAAATTATGCCTCTTTTTGTCTTTTTCCTAAAATGCTTGGTCTAATTGCTCATGTTAGTAGCATCTTATAATAAACATGGATGCAATGCCATTCTTGATTCTTAAGTTCATATATTCTTCAAGAATAAAACTTTTTAAGGACATATAAACAACTAAATAGTTCATGAGATAACATGATAGACAACCATACTACTTTGATCCTTTTTTCTATGAATTAAGATATATGTTTTCATTTATGATTAAATAATTTATAAAATATTCAAAAAAATGACCCATATTTTAAATAGAAATCAAGGAAATAGAAACTTACCATGACTTACCTTACTTGCTTATTGATGTGAGAAAGAATAATGTAGTTTGACATGAGGTCCTCTATCATGGAGTACCTCCTCATCCTTTAATTTTCTTTCATTAGTTCCTTTATTGATGTCTTAATGTTCTATGGAAATCCTTCTTGTTCATGTTCTTCAAGATAGGAGAATCTATGGTCATTGATTGTATCATCCATTCTTCTAAATATTTTTTTCAACTTTTAACTCATTCTCTTTCCAAGTTGTTGCATCCTGCAAGATACACTGAATAGGTTCCTTTTGACAAGACTAAGTATAAATGTTATTTTGTCCAATATGAGGATAATAATAATCTTGTTTATGTCCACATTTTTTATAAACATATAATTTTTTTTCTTCATGAATAGAGTTTTCAAACCTGATTACACTTGAGTTAGTGCTAGTATCCTTTTGTGGGGTTTCTTCCAAGCTTTCACTGCTATGCTGATTTTCATTATTTTCACTAACCCCTTCATCTTGAGTATCCTTGCATTTCTCTGTATCTAATAAGATTACTAGTTGAATCTTAGCCTTTATGTCTGAGATTTCCCATTTTAATTTGGAAGATAAGATATAAATTTTACAAAAATTTTCTATTCATGTTTTTCTTTACCTTTTTATGTAAATAGTGTAGGATAAGAATTTCTTCATGTAATTCACTATACCTTTCATTAGACTTACCTCTTGGTTCACTAAAAATTTGTGATAAATCTTCATTTGTAAGGGTCATACATATAACTTAAGAATCATTTTTGGTGTCATCAACCTCTTCTTCACTTTGCTCTCCATCATCCCAACTTGTGTAGAAGTTGGTCTTTTTCATGTCCACATCAGTGTTATCCTTCAATTGTAACCTACCATTACTAGGACATTTGGAGGCCACATGGCCTCTTCCACCATATACCCAACATTCTATTTAAAAAAGCATCAAAATTTGAATTTGAAAACGTTTTACCTCTATCTTTACCTTTGGAGTTGGATTGGTTGGATCCTAGTTGATTGAGGCTTCTTCCTTTTCTTGCTAGAAGCCTTTGAACTCTTTTTAATAGAAGAGCTATTTCCTCTTTGCTGTTCAATTCTTGTTCAGCAAGTTCCTTCTCTTTGGATGTTGATTTCAAGGTGATAGGCTTTTCTTTTATTGCTTCTTCACTTATGAGATTCATTTCATAAGCAATAAGAGCACTTTGTAGCTCTTCAAATTTTAATACTGAAAAATCTCTAATTTCTTCCATAGCTATAACCTTAGGTCTAACGTTGTGTTGTAGTGTTCTAATCATTTTAATGATTACATCACTTTTAGGCAAGTCCTTACTTTTATCCCTAATTACTACAATTAGATCATTTTCCCTAGAAAAATAATCATTTATCTTTTCATCTTCCCTCATTTTAAGTTTGTCGTATTCACTTTGCAAAATCAAAAGTTTTGATTACTTGACTATGAATGTGCCCTCATAGGTAGCCTCTAAGGTTTTCCAAATTTCTTTAGTAGCTCTACATCTGGTTACTCTATTAAATTCAAACTTATTTAGTGCACAATATAATTAATTGTTTTCTTTAGAATCATACATGAACTTATCTCCTTCATTCGGCATCCACTTGCTCTGTGGCTTGAGGGTTGTTGATGTGCTATTGATGAGCAGTCTATAACCTTCAAGGATAGACTCCCATAACTCAAATTCCATTGACTCAAAGAATCCTTTCATCCTTGTCTTCCAATAAGCAAAACTGAACCCATTGAGCATTGGTGGCTTTATGCAGGATGTCCCTTCCATAGTTCACTCTTAAAAGTTAAAGCATGAATGTAAGAGTACTAGGCTTTAATATCACTTGTGGATTGAGAACTTAGAAGTTGGGTTGAATAAGTTCCCTAATTAAAATCAAACCTACCATATAACCACAATAAATTTTACATGGTTCCCCAACATGGGTACGTTCACACTTAAATGGTAGAATCTATGCACACCTTCAAACTTTGTTTCTCAATAAAATGTGGTTTGAAGGATACCACACTCTATACAAGCTTTGAACTCCACATCGAAGTGTTTCATCGTTATGAAACCACCCAATCCTACAAGGTTCAAAAAAGATTAGAATATGGTTTTAAGGATCCTACAACCTTTAGAAAATAAGCTTTACTCCAAAGTGTTTTGAAACTGCAAAATCACTCAACCCTACAAGGTCCCAACAAGCTCAATGTGGATGCCTTCTCACAAGAAGCACATCAACAACAAAATACTACAAGAAAAATAAAAAGACTTAAGCAAAGAATGTAATTAAATTTACAAGTCCTTGAACTTTGAAGTACAGTACAACATACAATCAAGCAAATGATGTTACAATGAAGAATAAAAATACAATAGTATAGAATAGACAATGATTGGTCTTTTATGAATAATATTTGTATAATCTCAAGATTTTGGTATATTTTTATAGCCTCAAAGTTTCTAAAAACTCCTTGAAATTTATGCAATGGCTACTAAATGACTAGTATAGATGGCTTCATTGAAGTTGGGATGTCTACCTAAGATTGGTCTCAATTCAAAAGAGATGTCTCACTAGAAAATGGAACATCTTCTATGGGATGTCTCTAGGGTGACATCTACTATTTTTAGAAGACATCTCCTCAACTTTTGGGCTTTGTCTTCTAAGTCTTTCTCTTATCAATTTTCCTTCTTGCTAGTCCTTGGAGCATCTTCATTTGATTTGTAGCCTTCATGTTTGTCCATGCTCGTCCATGGTCTCATTTTTCCCATGTAGTCTTTCTTTTAACATCTTGTTTCCTTGAGCTTTTGGTGGAGTTCTTATTCATGTCCTACAAACACATTACCCACAACAAACATTCTATGTTTTCCATTTTCCTTAAGGTTTTGATATATCAAAATGTCAACAACTACAAGAATCACCACCACCTAGCACCATATAAGGGATATGCTCCTATTAATTTTGAACATATATGCACATTATTGCATTAATGGTAATAAATAACAAAAATGTTTCACTCCATTATAGCACTTTGACATAGCATAAATATACATTTACTACATTTTATTTTAAATGCATTTTAGCTTAATGTTTACCTTTCTATGCTAATTAATTAATGATTTATGATCTAGCATACGATAGATATGACCATATGAGTATGATCAATTTCAAACATAAATGATTTAACATGTAGTAATCCCAATAGTATGCCACTTTGTATACATAGTAGTGGATACTTAGTAATCCAACAACATTAGCATAGTAATTAATGGATTCTTAATTCATAGGCTAGACTAGATTTCCTCTTTTCACTTAAATTAGATAATTTAGAATTTTAATCTTTTAATATTTTAAATATTTTAGCTATGACCATCACAACATCAGTACCATATGCCTTGGTTAAACTTAACCATACCAAATAGACCATATAAGTATGATTGAAAAGATATGGACCAATGATTTATTGTCTAGTTATCCACATACCCACACTAGCCTAGACCATGAAGTTCAATCAAGTTATGTGTGAATACTTATGATGTGCATGGCTGGGTGTAGGATCTACTTTATCACTCATCACATAAAAATAAAAATTTTGAGCATCATATCAAGTTACAAATAAGAGAATTAAGGTTCTTTTATAATACTTGAGATGGGTTATATGACATAAAGCCTCATTTCTCACTTTTAAAAGGACTTATCCTAATTTTTAAAACATGACTTTTGGGATAAAACATTCTACCTTGACCTTATTACATGAAATTAAATATTACTAATGACTAACATAGGACTCCAACATTAAAACAAAGGACCAACACCATGACAAATGTCATGAGGGAATCATGCAAATTTTAAACTATAATTAAAACTCTCTTATTTAGGCTAGAAATTGGATTCAAAATTATAACATTTGAAGTTTTAGAATTAGTTCTTTCTTCTTATTTTACATTTGATCATTTAATCATTCTTATCAAATGATCATATTGGTATGTCTGTAATGGTTTGGTGAGCATTTTAACAAGTTGATTGATGCTTTGAACATCTGTTGACTTCACAATGCCCTCCTTAACTTCATTCTCTATGAAATGAAATTGTATCTCAATGTGATTAGATTATTATAAATTACATGCTGCTTGGACAATTGAATAGCATTTTTTTTGTTAATCATCATTTTAAACATTATTTATCTACAAAACATGTTGTAAATATTCAATCATTGAAATGAATTCAAACTCATGATAAGAGACTCATACTAGTTTTCTTTATTTTATAATAAATTGGACTTGGCATATGGAAAATGAAAGATTCTAAAATATAATCTCTATTATCAACATTTCCACCCTAATCAACATCATAAAATGCATGAAGATATCCATATCCTTTGATGAACTTAATACAAAAATCAATGATTCCTTTGAAATATCTAAGAACATGGTTCAATGCATTCAAGTATGACCATCTTGGTTATTATATGAATCTAGACAAGAATGAAGTAGTAAATTCTAAATCAAGACTGTTATGGCATAAAAATATCAAAGAAGTAATCATACCTCTATAAAATATCGCATTCACCATTGGAGTATCATCTTTCCTCAAAAGTTTCAAATTTTTTGGAACTGGACTGTTTGGTATTTTAGCTTCAACCAATCCATATTTTTCAATAATGTACTAAGCATATTTAAATTGATACATCTACAAAAATTATTTTTATTGATTAATTTAAATCCCAAAAAGATAGTTGAGAACTTCCAAGTCCTTCATTTCAAATTCCTTATTCATGTCACTGTTTAATTATTCATTCAAATTCTCACAAGTATCCATGTAAGAAAGATCATTAACATATAAATAACTCATAATGAAATAAAATATTTCATGGTTCAAATCAAGTGTAGCATCAAACATGTAATTTTGATCATGTTTCTTCAACAAATGATCATTGATTCTATGATATTAAGCTCTTAAAGCTCATTTCAAGGCATGCATAGCTTTAGGTAATCTACAAATTTTATTTTCTTGTCTTCTACTTCAAAGCCTTTAAGTAGGAAAATGTAAAATATTTCTTACAAGGTATCATTTAAAAATATAGAATTAACATTTGTTTAATGTAATTTCATGCTTCTATGAAAAGCAAGTGAAACAATAAGTTTGATTATGTTAAAATGGGAAACCAATGCAAAACTTTCATCATAATCAATGTGCTTCTTCTAATAAAATCCTCTCGCCAAAAACCCTAATTTATGTATAATAATTTCTCCAACTACATTGAATTTTCTTTTTCAACATCCATTTGATGTCACTAATCTTCTTTCCTTTTGGCTTATCCACTAATTCCCTTGTTTGATTTTTTAGAATTGAATTCATCTTCTTTTCCATTGCTTCTTTCCTAACTTCTGATTTGAGAGCCTCATGCATATTTGTAGGATCATGGAAAAGGGTTGAGTAGCATACCCATGCTATGGCTTGACTTCTTTTCACCCTTTTATTAAATTTTCTATCCAACATTTGGCTTGGTGGATAGTTCCTTTGCACCCAAAGCCTTTGATTGTATTCCTACTTTTGTGGGTTTAATTTACAAAATTCTTGAAAAATAAGTTTAGATTCTGCAAAAATAATGTCTCTTGAGTATTATCATTTTTTATTAAGGATATTAAAGTATTTATAGCCACTATTTTTTGAATCATAATTACAAAAGATGCACCTCTTACCTCTATCATTAAGATTTTCAATCAACTAATTTGATAACTTCATATAACAAAAACCAAAAAATACTTCAAATAAGATAAATTTGAAGGTTTATCATAAAGAAACTATCACATCCCATTTACTGATGTCATGGAAAACATCAAATATACATTATATTAGACATTATGCTTAAGAACACAATATACCAAACATCAAATATATATAACATTCAACATTATGCGTATAGAAATTAATAAGAAAATGTAGGAAGAAAAAGGAAAGAATGATTTATTAATATGAAATAGTGTATCCCAATCATACTTTGAGAGTGTTCCTTAGGGTTTTCTTCCTTCAACATCTATCCCTTAGAGGTAATTCAGCTTTGCCACCACGATTAGGCCTATCACTGGCTAGAAGAGATGGCCAATCCTCTTCCTGTTCCACTTCACCCAGCACTCATGACTTGCCTTTTATCAGCTCCACCACTCCATGCTTGGAATGACCTCTAAGCCTAGGTATAAATGCCTTAGGTCAAGCCCCAAAATATTACCTCAAGACACATTTCCATTATTACAATGCACCCTTTTGGGTTCCACTTACAGTATTTCCTTTCAGGCCTTGTTATGATAACAATAACTCTTGTCATGAAGAGGCACCACCTTTGTTATGTAGCAGCATTATTTGGGAATGGAGATGTTACAATCTAACCCCACTAGGTTTCATTCATCCTCAAAAGAGTCCACATTCACTATCTTTTTCTAGCTCCAATGCTTCTATTATGATCTTGTGCTCCAATAATTTGATTTCTCCTTTGAACTTGAAGTTGTTTCTTGCTTATTTTGCAAACAGGACACATGTAAGAAAAATATATGGAAAATTAAATATTGCTTTCTTAATACTTACCTCATTTTCTTAAGATAATGACAAGAGGTTAAAAAAATATTTACCAACCACCAATCACCGGTCCTAACCAGGGTCACACAAAGTGCAACTCATATCTGGTTACCCAAGTGAATGCAAGTAAAATTCTTTATTTCCAACTTACATTATCCTAGATATTTTCCTTATTTAATTAAAATATAAACTAAACATTAAAGAAAATAAAAACATTATAAATAAAAGTAAGGGTGAGATACTTCTTGATCTTGATCAACCTTATGAACTAATGGGAGTAATTGTAATTCTACCATAAGTGGTATATAATTGGATGGTCCTGTTCAGGATGGAAAGATTTGATCTTGATTCTTCTCCACTTCTTCTTTAGAAATCAATTCTAGTAACTTGATAACTTGGAAGAATCATACATCATACCAAATATAATCTAGGATCTCAATAAAGAATGTTTTTAATCCATCCTCATTAATCATAGTAGAGTAATTGGTAAACTATGGTTCTTGATGAGTACTATCCATCAACATCATCTGTCTAAATTCTGGCATCTAATTTATCTATTGAAGATTTGAAGTAAGAAGAATATGCACTGTCCAATGGAATTACATGTTGAATTAATGAAAACATCTTCTTCAAATCAAGTTCATCTTCAAAGGATTCTTTTACACATCCATATTTTAAAAATAAATAAACACTACTTGCAACATGTGCATTGAAGTCTCCACAAAGAATAATTGTCACTAGATTAGTGTAGCTTAGGAATAACTTATTCTTCAAACTTTCTTCTATTTTCTTAATCAAGTATGCTCCTTGACATAGTCTAACATCTAAACATGTTGGTTTGGCAATTAAATGTATGTTAACCATGCATACACATCTTCCTAATAGATGGACTTTTAGAATTATTGCCAAGGCTATGTGATTTTTCCAAAATATTGATTGTTCTTTCTTTTCCATGGTTTGAAGTTCTGGAATTTGGAAAATCATATTTTCTAAGCTCCATTTAAATTTTTGTACCAATTCAAACTTTGATTCTTTATAAAATATCACATATTCATCCATGTTATGATTTCTACAATAGGCTAATCTATATGGCTCAAAAGAAGAACTTCCATAAGGACCCTTTTTCTTATAAATACCTCTATATTCCATCTTTTTCAAGTTCGGTTAAAATTGTTATAGAAATTCCCATGCCAAGAATTCTTCTAGGCATAAAATATCAACATCCAAATCTTGTAACTCTACTAAAGTGCATGGATATTGATACTCATGCCAATCTAAGTCCATGGTGGACATAGTAGATGTTGCTTCTCACTCACTAGGGATCTTGCAAGCATGTTGTATGTTGCAAATTTCATTATCATTCTTGGATTCTCTTCTAGATAATTTCTATTCATGGGTATCATACACCTTGTTGGAATGAGATTTTAAGTCTCCATGTTGTTCTGCCATTTTTTTTTTGATTGCAGGATAGATTGATATACATCCTCTTTGATCATATTTATTCATCAACTAATTCATCAATAGATCATCAACTGATTTATTGATTTAGTACATTATCTAATTATTAACAACCTTCTACCCTTCTTAAAAAAATTGACTCTAGTAGTGTAACTAATGACATGCCATGATGATCATACAACTATAAGCAAAGATTAAGCATTTGATCTCAAGGCCCAAAAGGTTAAATTTATTACTTCCACCAAGGCATGATTAGTCATCCTTATGTTGTTGAATTTTAAGACATTGTTTCATGATATCATCAAATTATTAGGTATCGTAATGATAAAGTTACCTCACCATTAAGTTCATAAGGGTGAAAAATATTGGAAATAACTATTCATATGTTAGAAATGGACATCGTATTCTTAAGTTATGCTAAAATTAAACTTTTGAAGGTGTTGAGGCACTATGTTAGGCAAGGTATGAAATCTAATTTTCAAGGTTTCATGGGATAAATCTAGCTTCACCATTATGTTTAGAAGGTTGAAATATGTAGGTAATGACTCTTGGTATGTTGAAAAAGGCTTCCAAAATAAAAGGTTATGGCTCCTGGATTCCAAAACCTTTTGAGTGAAAAATGAGACTTCTTGAGAGGTCATCCATCCTAGTACTACTCTAGAATGAGCATGCCTAATTATGGAATTCTAATCTCACATGCTACCAATGTATCAAATTATTTTTAAAAAAAAATTCTTTTCCTATGTTCCTAATTTAGACTAATGGCTCGAAAATAAAAAGTTTGAATTTTCTATCAATTGACAAGAATCTTGAATTTTCCATCAGTTGACGAAGAATTTTCCATCATGCAACAAATAGGAATGACAACAACAACAACAACAACATTGGAGGTGCCATTTGGAGCAAAGTAGGTGACGTTGGGAGTAAATCAATTGCCAATCAGACAACGACGGCAACAATGTTCATGTAGGATGGTATCTTGGCAATGTAGATTAATAGCGATGATTTGATGATGGTGTTGTTTCTCTTTCTATGACCTATGGAGGGTTTATGCAACCTACACGTGGGATACACATGGCTGCATGAAGAGCCATTTCGACCTATGTAGGGCTAGCACAACCCATGTAGGGCCAATGTGACCCCTACAAGGGCTTGTGTGGCCCAAAACGAGGCCAGCACACCTTATGCAGGGGTCTATGTAGCTCGAGTTAGGACCTATGTAGCCCACAACAAAGGTCAGCATGGCTTAAGTAATCCTATGTGGCCCATAGTCCTAGTGACAGAGGCAATGGTAAAAGGTAGGAATGATGCATGCGTTGGTGGTGAGGGTTTTTTGGGCATCGGAAGACACTGGACGTGGCCATTATGGACGACACCGTCAATTCCCATGAAGTGCCAAAGGTGTCCTTTATCAATGGTGCCCATAGAACACTACAAATGCCATTTATAAGTAGTGTTGTTAGTGTCTGCAAAGCACTAAAGGAGCCCTTTATGGATAGCATTGTCAATTCCTACAGAGTGTTGAAGGTTCCCTTTATGGAAGACATTGTCAATGCCCATGGGACATCGAAAGTTCCCTTTATTAATGGCACTATTGATGTCCATGAAGCATTGTAGGTACCCTTTCTAGATGGCACTATCAATGTCTGAAGGCACTATGGATGATCAAAAATCACAGTGGATTTTTCAACAATGGTAACACCAGTAGCAATTGTAGTATAAATGACAATGAAATTGACATGCATAATAGGCAATGAAAAATGTAATGAGGATTTCAATGAATAGTAGTAGGAGAAGCAAGTGGTGCAACATGACAAATGGGAGCGTAGAGAAGCAAGGGTAGGGTGGAATGGTGAATGACAAGAGAGCGTGTTGTGGGATCAATGACCTACATAGGGCTATACGTGATGGTGAGGGTTTTGAGCTTGCAATGTGTAATAGTGGTAGGGATTCACTAATGGTAGTGGTTAGGGTTCTCAGATGGTGAATGGTGTAGTAGAGGATTACAAACAATAGTAGGAAAATGACATGAGTGACAATGCAATAGGGGCAGTGCTACCTTAAGGGCCAATGCGATCCTATATAGGGCTATGTGGCTCCTGCAAGGCCTACACGATCCCTATAGGGTCAATGTGGCCCTATGTAAGGCAACACAACTTGAAATTTTTTTAAGAAAAAGATATATATTATTTTTTTAAAAAAATGTGGGAGATCTTGGTTTGAACCCATGACCTCTTGTGTTTTCTTATTTATTCTTTTTTATATATAATAATTTAATTTTTTAATATTATTTTATTACATGCATGACAAAAAACTTAAAACTATGATATCTCTTAGATCATAAGTCTGATTAAGATGAAATTTATACCATTGGAATCATCTCAACAAGTACTATGCATTGGACATAGTCTTAGGGTTCAAAATTTTTTTGAATTTTTCAAGATTTTAAAAGGTCCAACTAGCTTATTCTACCAAAATGACATTAGTAATTTGAGATATGGAAGACATGATGACTTATAAATGACTCTAAGGTTCTTAGAATAATGATTTTCAATAAAACAAGATCAATTCAGGTCATGGTCACTAACTTTTTAGGAGAAACTTAATAATGTCCTTAATCAAATAGTATTTATAATATTAGGATGGGTAAGAGTTACCTAGACTGATGTATCCTTGTCTTACCAACATTCTTGCTAATGATGAATCTTCATGGGTCATAATCAGATCTTTATTAGTTAATGATATCCATGAAAGAATTTTTTTGGTGGAATCTATGTCTTTTGTAGATGTCTGATTCCTTCTTCTTCATGAAATCAATGGAAAGGTATATTCTGGCTTACGTCTTAGACATATGGTGAATCCATTGATGATCAATGATTTTCCATGTGTCATGCCTTCATGGTTCATCATCAGATTCATGTTGTAGTCAACCCATGATTCTAAATGGCTCTTAGATCATGGTTTGCTCTAATACCAGTTGTGACATCCCATTTCTAGATGTCATGGTAAATGTCAAATATATGATATATTAGACATTATGTGTACAAAGATAATATATCAAATGTCAAATATATGTAACATTCGACATTATGAATATAGAAATTAACAAGAAAAATGTATTAAAAAAAAAGAGGAAACAATGCTTTATTAATATGGAATAGTGTGTTTGGATCATTCTTTGAGAGTGTTCCTTGGGATTTTCTTCCTTTGGCATCTATCCCTTAGAGGTAATCCAACACTATCATCACAGTTTGGTCTATCATTGGCCAAAAGGAATGGCCAATCCTCTTCTCGTCCTACTTCACCCAGCACCTATAACTTGCCTTTTACCGACTCTACCACTCCATGCCTGGTACAACCTCTAAGCCTGACTATAAATGCCTTAGTTCAAACCTAAAAAAGTTACTTGAAGAGACATGTCCATTATTACAATGCACCCTTTTAGGTTCCAATAACAATATGCCCTTTCGGGCCTTCTTATGATAACACTAACACTTGTTATGAAGAGGCACCATCTTCATTATGTAGTAACATCATTTGAAAATGGGGACGTTATAGCAACTAATATGAATTTTATCTCTATTGGAAGATTTGATTAATTCATTCAATAAATATGTGGGAAAAAATTGTGATATGTTTAAGGAAAAATCTTACTATCTCTTAAATAATGTCATTCTCTCTTTTAGCAATGTCATTCCTTTATAGGAAGTATTAACATGTGGTTTTTTTAATAATTTCAAGCTTAACACAATAATGATTAGATTCATTGCTAACAAATTCATCACCATGATTAGTTCTGATAGCTTTAATTTTGAATTCAAATCTAGTTTCAACAAGTTACTGAAACCCTTTAAATGTAGACAATACTTCATGTTTTGAATACAAAACAAATGACCAAGCATACCTTAAAAATTATCCATAATAAGAGGAAATTACTTCCCTTTACTAATTAAAGTTATGGGCATGGGACCAACTACATCCATGTTCAATAATTTAAGAAGTTAAGCTTTCTTATCTATGTGAGGAACATGTGGAAGTATCTTTTTCTTTTCTTTAAGAAAAGTATCGAAAACTTCATTGGGAATTTTATAAAATTTTGTATCATAGTAGCTTTGAACCTCATTAAATTCTCCATATTTTTGTAAGAGGCATGCCTAAGCCTCTAATGCCATAACTATCACACCCTAAAATTTCATACTTAGATAATTTGAGTTTAATTATACAAATTTTTTTTAGCATGGTAATGTGATGTCATAATGCTTATATTCAAAAGAAAATAATCACCATAAGCATTATAAATCTTAACCAAAATAAATGGCTAAATAATAATACATCAAAGTACTCTAAATACTAATTTCATTATTCATAAACCATGATTGAATTTCAAAACATAACATGTTCATAGCCTCAAAAGAGAGTTGTTATAATTTAACATTATATGACCTTGAATACATTGTGATTCATCTAGGCAACTTAAATAACGTCTAAGAACATAAAGAGACTTTAAAGATCCAAATTAGTCAACATCCAACACCTAGCTTCTACCACTTAAATCTACATCCACACATGCAGGAAGGGATAGAAACCTTCTAGTCCAACTACCCATCTTGGTGCACCTGGAACAAGCTGATGAATGAGGCACACCGTACACAAGAATCCATCTCAAGATCCATGAGATTATATACCAAAATCTATATTCAAAACCATGATATCCACAAAACATTAAGAGATAGTTAAATCAAGAATAAGCTAAAATTGGTAATCCACAAGGACTCTTGATTTGTAAGAGTTTAACCTATCTTGGATGGTGGTGACCCTTATGGACCTTTTGGTGTGTTTTAGTATCCTCAAAATGTTAAGATGGAGACAAAAGTTGTTTTTATGATTGTATGGTTATTGTGTTTGTAGGACTACATACATGGGAAACCAAGATGAGCTAAAGAGGACAAGGAATGAACTATCCTAGAGCTCAAAGGAGGATGTCAACCACATGTCTTTAAATGAGCATCCAGAGAATGTGGACAAGGACCTGATATTGTATAAGAAAAGTGGACATCATTAAAGCATATGGAAGATCAAGGTTGTAAATAAGGAATGATGCATTCATCATGCAAGAGAAAGTGAAGAAAGACATCTTTGGGAAGCAGTAGACATCTTGGATGATTTGGAAAAAACTCAAACAAAGACATCTTCAGAAATAGCAAGATGTCTTTCACAAGGTAAATACATCTTTACATATTGTAGACCAAGTTCAGAAACATGTCTTCCACAAGAAAAATATATCTTCTAGAGTAGAGACTTCAAAAAGACATCTTTCAAGAAACAAACATGTCTTTCTAGATTTGAAGGAAATTTAGACAAGTGTCTTAGGCATGAGAAAGACGTCTCCCACAACCATTAGCAACCATTAGCTAGCCATTCCATAAGTTTTAAGGAGGATTTAGAAACAAAGTAGCTCTAAGAAGACTTCATGTGCATTGGGAAATATGCAAGCATTGTTGTATTGATTGTAAAATCATTTGTAATCATTGAATTATTTGTTTCTCCTCATTGTCTACTCATTTTGGCTTTGTAAAGTGTGTTGTACCTAGGATTATTAAATTGAGTTGCAATTATTCCATTTAATTATTTTTCTTGTTGCTCTTTAAGGTTGATGTGCTTAAGCTTGTCAGGATCCTATGGAATTGAGTTGTTGGTGCTGTGGTACAATAGTCTATTGTGGAGCTCAAGATTGTAAAGGTTGTGAAAGCCTTAAAACCACATTTCCATGCTTGATGGGACCTTTCAAGGTTAGTGATTGGTCTTGTGGCACAAAACTCTAGAGCAAGGCTTGATGACTATATAGGATGTGGTCCCTTCAACCACATTTTGAGAGAAACAAAGTCTAGAGCTGTGCTAGAAATCTACCCTTCAAGTGTGAACTACCCAAGTTGGAAAGACATGTTAAATTTAGTGTGTATGCTTTGTTTCTTTATGTTTTAATTTGGAAAACTTATTCATCTGCC
>MNCI01005895.1:1248180-1267082 GCA_015680685.1 Gnetum montanum
CTTTCTAAGTTCAATGATCCACAATCCTCCTCAAGGATTGGTTGATCAACCTCACCTCTCTTGGATGAACTAAACCTAGAAACAAACTCATACGAATTATCCACCCTTTAGTTTTGCATCATGAAAACTGACCACAAGACATTCCTAAGCAAGGTGAGTAGACACTATTTCCTAGATAGTTCTCACATAATGCTTGCCCAATGTCACAACCTAAGTGCAATCATAGGTGACATGGATTCATAATGCTTACCCATCAACACTTAGATCCAACCACCCGAGGTACAATCATAAGCAACATGGATCAACTTCTAGAAGGCATCCAAGACTCCCCACAATGCTTACCCATCGATCCCATAAAAATTCATCATTAGGAGATTAGAAAGAGACATTGAAGATCAAGCATACTCCAAAGATTGTGGAAATAACATGAAATAAGCAAGTTAATTAGTACCATAAGATGACTAGAAAAATTGCATGTTTTACTTAATTTTGGATGTTTCTAGAAGTTTTTCAAAGACTCAAGATGTCTTGGGGAAAAAGGGAACATATTTGAGCACAAAAAAAAACTTTAAATCTCAGTTTGAGTAGATTTTTACATAATCCTAGCAAGTGAAACATCTTATCCTACCAGGAAATGTCTTTGGTGTAGAGTAGACATCTCCTACAAGACATATTCTTGGAAATGTCTTCAATAAGATGTCTCTTTCTCTGGAAAGATGTCTCTTAGAAGATGTCTTCCTCCTAGATAGACATCTCTAGTAAGATATCTTTTCTACCAAAGAAACATCTTCTACAATTCCTAGCGCTTTGAAAAAGATGTCTCTTTGACTTCTTAGATGTCTCATTTGAACAAAAAAAGGGGCAAAATTTCTACAAAAGATTATTAAAGGATAATTATGTAGTGGAGACTTTGAAAACATGGATTATCAAGCTTATGAACATAAAGCAACAACTGAAACATTGAAAATGAACAAGGAAAAACTAAGGTTAGATAGGTTACTCTACCTCAACAAATTAAGCTACAATGAAGGGTAGACTGCAACACATGAGCTAAACACTAAGGAATTTGATCACCACAAGGAAGGAAGACATAATCAATGAGAAAGAGCAAGTAATTCCAAAGAGATATAGAATCTCACAATTAAATACACAATTACAATCTCCAGCTGATATAGCAACAATTTTTCCCAGTCAGTTATCTCCAAACATCACATTCATAATAAATGAACAAGTTCAACAAGAGTCTAATAAGTAACAAAAAAATTCAAATTCAAATTCAAATAGAAGTAAAGCTTTGAGCAAGTTATTCAAAAGTATGATATTTTTTCAAAGATTCATGTTCCAATTCATAGCATATCCCACCTTCCATCAACCTATTCTTTAGCAAGAAACACCAAGAAATTAGTAGCGTCTAAATTTAAATGCTTAACCAAAAAATAAGAAAAAAAGATGTTATTAGATACCAAAATAAGAATTTAAAATAGGAATATTTAAAAAAAAGAAGATCATAAAAATATTAATCAACTTAAATAAAAGTTAATTAAAAGATTTCACAATAGAACAAAGCACAATTATTAATGTTTTAAAGGAAATGAGAACATATCCTCCACAAGACTAAATTCAACCAAGGTTAATGAAAGATAAATATAAAATAAGGTGTTAAAATATGAGTTGTTACAACAATCTAGCCTCATCAATTTTGGTTAAAAACATTATCATTTCCAAAAGTAGCTTCTAAATAATAAATTCTATTTTCAAGCTTTTAGAAATTTGGATATGGCTCTTCCTAAATTAGAAATTATGTAAACATCATTTTAAAAAACAACCTTATTACATCTGTTAACCATTTTTTTAATTGATAATAAAGAATTAGATAACTTTTGATGAGTGGTGAGTAGACCTTATGTCCAACCATATGAATTAGTAATCATTCATGTGCAATCCAGTCGAATTCTGTGGACTTATAGCCTTCTAAGTACACTAATCTCTAGGAAGTGAAACTAACCATTGCAATCATTCATTATCTTCCCAGTTACACTTGTGATATGCAAAGGTATGGTTAAGTGTAATCAAGGCATATGATTTTTATTATTTTTTATGTTTTATGTGTTTGGTGCTTAAAATAAAGGATAAAAAGATTGAAGTAATTTAATTGCTAATTTAATCTAACTAATAAATGTCTAACTAATCCTAGCATAAACATCCAATTCCACCTTATGTACACATCCTGAACACATATAACATTGATGGGTTACCAAACATTAAGCATTGATGGGATTACCAAGCATCATGCACATGCTCAAAATGGTCATACTTATGTACTTCATTAATCATTATTTAACCTAGCTAGCTTAATTCCTTAATTATCTTAATCAGTTTAAAGCATTAAATAAAATTGCTAAAAACATTGAATGCATAAAGAAAATATTTAATCTAGCCAAAGTGCTTCAAGGTTTATCAGAAAGCTTGTCTTTATTGCTGCACACACTGATGTGCTTAGGTACAATAATGTTTGAATAAAGATCTGTCTAATCAATGATTCTTGCTGTAGGCACTTGGGAAAATATTCTAACTCTAGGAAAGAAAAACTGCAAGAGCTCTACTACACTATGATAAATATTACCATAAACACAACAAGTGAGCGCATATTTATAGGCAAAAATAGACACTACGTCAACAAGGCCATGTCACTGCATCAAGTCATGCATCAATGAGGCCTAATCGATGCAACCAATTTATGATTCATCATGCCTCCATGACTAAAGGAAAACTCATCCTTAACTTCTTTACAAATTTGGGAAGGTATGGAATTATTTACTAACAATAGACATACGATAAATAAAAACAACGCTAAGTGTCCAAGTGTACAAATATATAATCATTACAAATAATTTTGGTGTTCAAGACTAAAAAATTGACAAGAATAATCCCTTTAATGGCATGAAGATGATGAAGAAGATCAAACAACCCAAGGCTATGGAGGCTCCTGAGGTTCTAGAGGACCTTCTTCTACCTTAGGCACATGTGGTGGTCGAGACTATTGTGGTTGTCCAACTGCAACTACAACTTTCTGTTGCAGATAGAAAGCATCCAGAAATTCTTTCAACTTATCCTCCTTAGCCCTAGGATTATGCATAGTCCATGCAGCTTCACCAATGTGGGCTAGAATGGGCACATCCCAAGGACAGTGCATTATTGGAAACAACTCCTTGACATTGATGAACCAAGTAGCAAATTGTTTACATTTGATGTTGAATACCTTGATTGCATTTTGTAGTTCTTAGTAATCATTCATTCTTCTAGCCAAGTTCTCAGTAGTTGATCTTTGATCAGTGAATCTTGCCCTAAGAACTTCGAGTTTAGCATTTTCAATCTCAAGTTTTCACTTGGTCTCCTTGTGGTGCTTGAACTCTACCTCATACAATTTGTATGAGCTAGCCACTTATTTCTCTAACTCTAATCTCAGTCATCTAATAGTCAAAATTGCTAGGTTTTTATATTGAAGATTAGTAAGCTCCATATATTCTATCATCTCTTCAATCTACAACTTTTTTATGCAGATATCCACTTTTTTGTAGGCATCTATCCCATCAATGATAGGTTGTCACATATCTTTTCCTTACTGAAGTTGCTGGAGGATCTCATTAAATTTTTCCTTAGCCATCTGGATATTTTTTTCATTAACTTCCTTTTATATGCCAACCTACTCTCTGTAGTGGTTCTTGACTCTCTCAAATTGGAGAGCCTAATTCTTCCAAGTAGCAATCTCAATCATAGATTTTTGGCTTAAGGCACGAACTTCCTCCATAGAGAGATTTCTATTTTCCACTACCAATATCCTCAATTTAGTGTTTACTGTGGCTAGCTACTCCTACTGTTGATGGATGAATTCTTGCATCTATTATCTCTACACATCAACATTCCAAAGGTAATTATTCTCTATAGTCAGCATCTCATTCTTTGCCACGTCTAGACCAAGTCCTTCTAAACTATATATGTCTTGGCCTCAACCATGGCCTAGTTAAAGATGGTCATCACCATCCCCACCTCAACTTGTTTAGGTATGTCTTGAAGCTATTAAAAAGCTTTACCTCTTGTCAATGTAAGATTGAGTAGCATGGAATTAGCAAGGTAGGCTCTTAATTTGGCAAGCTCCATGGCCAAGCCTTGGTTTTTTTCTTGAGTTATTTCATGTTGTCCTTCCAAAATGATGCATTTACACTTTGCTTCAAGTAACTTTGACTAGGTTGTGGTGATGTTATCTGGAAAATCAAAGATATCCAGAATCAATTACAAGGTTTCCACTAATTAGTCCAGCAAATTCTCATGTTGGGCTGCACTCAATCTACCACTAATGATTTTGACATATTTCTACACATCTCCTAATGTAGAAATGTCTAGAACAAACCTCGTAGGTGCATTTAATGCTTCATCAATTTAATTAGCAACCACTTCTACTGCTGTCTCTTGTGATTGGTCCTACATCACTAAGACAATTGCTCCCTTACCCTCCTCCAAGTGCACTAAAAAGTTAGCAACATTTTTAGAGATTTCTAGGAATTGCTATTATTGAAAGAGAGACATAGTTACCTCTTGGGCACTAGGATTCGACCTCACAGATAGCTCCATTCTTTGGGCTAAGAATATTAGCCCACGTCCCTCCATCTACCTAATTGTTTGATCCACTTCATTGAGGTGACTCATTGTAGGATGGTACATAAATGGATCCCCATCACTTGTTCCTGCTTACTACTCCCACTCACATAAGAGTTTCTCTTAGACTTCACATAGGCACTCGATGGCAATGGAGGCCTCTGGTGTTGTTTCCTGAGTGGGTGGTGGAGGTGGTGGTTGTTGCTTCTCTTCTTTGGACATTACAAGTGTCTTATCTTTCATCATTTTAGACCAAAAGGTAATGGAAGTATGCCTGATTGTGCCATTTACATAGCAAACTATCCCTACCCTTTTACAAAGTCTTCTGATAAGGCATAAAAAGGGTAGGGTCTTCCTTCCACATTTATTTTTCTTAAAGCAGTTTTTCATCTCCAGATAGATTAGCTGTGGAAGTTTTACATGCAATTTCCTACTTAAAGTGGCACATGCATGGGTAGAGAAAGCAGTTACCTTCCAAGGCCTCACTATTTCATTGAGGTGATAAGTCGTTATCTTCAGGTATATGCATTCTATTGGTGTGAGCATGTCAAAATCCTTGCAGCCAATCCCATAACATTGCTAGGTCCATTCCTTTTTTGCCTCTGCATCTACATGCATGGAGATCTCTGCTAGATGGATTCTAAAATTAGGCAGACCAAGAGCCTACGCAATAGCTTCCATCAAATAAGACACCTGAATGTCCTTAATTCTCACAATGGCTCCTACCTTTCTATTGTTTCAAAAGAGATATGTCTCTTTGATGTACCACTTCCCACTAGAAGTGATAATTGCCCACATGGGAGAGTTTTTCAACTACGTCTTAACTTCTGATGGAGCATGTTCTAAGAATAACCCAAAGTTTAGTTCTTAAAGAACTAAGCATTGGACATCATGAGGCTTGATTGTATCAAGTTAGGTTTATGTTAATATGACCTCAAGTCTTGGTATAGGCCCTGGTGCCTCTCCTCTTTGAGATTGTTTAGTTATAGCCTCTTTTTAAAGAATTTGTCAAACAGATTCCACTTCAAATTCCTCCCAAAGAGATCCTGTTACATGAGTTTCTGCTACCTACTCCTAGGCTTTTCCCTACTACTTTCTTCTAACTCTAGGTCATTTTTCCTTTTGTTAGGATAGTCCTTCTTCCTAAGACCATTTCAATCTTGGTGCCATCTATAATCACAACATGACCAAGGATTAGCATTTAATGTATATCTTTGAACAATTGAGATACCTTATCTCTTTGGGAAAGTTACACCTAGCTAACTTGTCATCATGACCAATTTGATCATTTCCATTATTTTATTCTTATTTTAATATTAATAAGTAATTTTAGGTTTACTAGAGTTTGTTAGAATGCTTAAACTATCAAAAATTGATGGTTTAATATTATTCAAATCATTAACCCTTTCTGGGAGTTAGGAAAATTTTAAAAAAATTTCATTAGAAAACTCAAGGTTTGTGGCCCCCATGACTAAGACTTACCTCAAGTAGCTACAAGATCTAAGAACAGAGTGATTTGAACAAATGATGTGAAAGTTACGGGCTCTAGAAGGTTTTTGGGCTCTAAAAAATTACAAAAAATCACCTCTTAGTTTGCATTAAATAACCACAAAATTCCTAAGTGTTGGGAAATATTTATAGAATTTTTGCACTGTGTCAACGAGGCATAGTCGATGCATCTATTCACCACCATTAACTAAGTCAAAATTGGAGTCAAATGGAAGCCGAAAAAGCCATGAACATGATGAAAATATTAGAAGAGGGTTTTGAAGCTCAAAAAATTAAGAAATAATTAGAGAATGAGATTTTATGAAGAAAAATGCATTAAGGAGCACATTAAGGAGCAACATCTAAGAGTAAGAAACATAACTAACCAAACCATGAGATATGCAAGTGGATCCTCCCCATAGCAGCACATGCCATTTTTTTCCTTACATAATCTCAACTAAGGAGTTTGTGGAACCCATAGTTGATTAAAGGTTACAAAAAGCTAAGGACCAAACCTAGAAAATCTATTTAAGAATTTCAACACATCAAACTAAGACATTGAGAAAAAACATGAACAATCAATAGAGCATTAATGGATGATAGAGAGAGTGAAATGGAGTTTCCAATCTTGGTCACATGAAGTCCCTTGTGGAATTCACTGTTAAATGACCTGATAGACTCCATCCATAGTCAAAACCAAAACCAAAACCAACCATGTTCAATGACTTTGCATTTCCACTCTAAGACCAATCCACCCCCTTGAGACACATGAATGCTCCTACAAATCAAACACCATATCTTTTAGAGAAGAAAAGAGAAGCAAGAAGTCAGAAAGGACCTTAGTTAGAAGGGACCCTTAGGCATAGGTAACATAACTTTCGAATCCCATAACCAATGCTTATAGCCCATTAATTGTGTCTAAGTGATGTGCTTTGATTTTTCATTATTTTTTTGTTATTTTTATTTTTATTTTATTTTTATGGGAACCACACCATGTAAAGACTTATTTAACTTCTTATTATTGGTCAACATGGAACGTTAAGAGATCCATGAAAAACACACCTGCACTCAAGAAAGTAGAGAGGCACAAAGAGCTTTGAATCCCTTTGAAGTCACACCATTTTCAAACCTTTGAATCTTTTCCAACTCTAGAAACTACCAAGGTCACAAGTTTGTTAAGGTTTTATTAATGAAAAAGGAACCTCATGCTTCCAAAATAAGGAAAACCATAGAGTTTGTGAATGGGTGGATGACATAGACTCACTACCTATTCTATGAAAAAAAAACTATCTTAATTATTAGTCATAAAAATTCAAAAATAGAAACCAAACATTAAAAATCAAAAAAAAATGTTAAGTACAAATCACCACTAACTAACAACTACAACACCACTATGTCCTATTGGCAATAAAGCAATTTTATTAGACAACAAGGAAAATTTATATCAAAATAAAGGAAAATATAAAATAAATTATAAAATATTCAAGAAAAATAAAACATACTAACGATGTTGTAAAAACAAAAATTTGGAAAAATAACAAAGTATAAAACAAAGAAGGTATAAAAANCACAAAAATTTGGAAAAATAACAAAGTATAAAACAAAGAAGGTATAAAAACAAAGAAAGTGTAAAACAAAAGATTAGGAAAAACTGAGGAGCCACTTTAAATGATTAGCACAAATGGCCATATCCTCCACAACTAAGTTGAAAGGATAATATTCAAAATATTGAAAGAGGTCATCCATCCATTGAGGCATTGCTTCCACTAGCTTGCTTAGGCTTATGGAAAGGTTTAACTTGTTGCGTGTTGACTAGCTACCTTTTGTTTAGGCTCTCAAGTTTGTAGATCAAAATGCCCCTAGAAGGAAAGGTTTCATAAATGATATAAGGCCTTTCCCACAATGTTTGAAACTTAGTTCATTGATGTACATGTGTGGGGTTCTAGTAGAGGACCTTGTCTCTAGGTTGAAATTTTACTTTCTTATCTTAAGGTCATGACATTGTTGACTAAATGATTTGTGGACTTCATTCAAGGATAGAGATACCAATCAATTTTCACTTAGCATATACAAGTTTATTAATCTTTCTTTTTGTGCTAGGCTAAGGTCAAGGTCCAAGCCATAGGCTGTTGAAAGTATACAGAGCTCGGATTGGATAGGTAGAGTTGGTAATTTTCTGTACACCAACTCATAAGGAGAGTAGTTTATAGGAAGTTTTCATGTTGACCAGTATGCCCAGAGGACATTGTTTAGTCTTTTACTCCAATATCTCCTATATTTGCTAACAATTCTTATCAGGATCTTCATGATCTTCCTATTAGTAACTTCTTTTTTACTATTAGCTTGGGGTAGTAGGGTGTTGTTAGTTTATGTTCAACCCCCGAGCATTGCATAAGCTTGTGAAAGGTAGTACTTGTAAAATGGGTTTTGTTGTCAAAAATTAGGGCATGTGGCACCCCAAACCTATTTATAACATTTTTTTGTACAAACTGTGTAGTAGTAGATGATGTACAATCAATGACGGTTGTTGCTTCTACCCATTTTGTATAGTAATCAACAACAATGATTATGTATGCCTTTCCATTTGACATGCCCACATGGGCATGATGTAACCAATGAAGTTAATGCCCTAGATGTTGAAGGATTTCAATGGTTGAATCCATTATTGAGGTTCCTCCATTTGAGCAATCATTCCACCATCTTGTTGATAGTATTCACAAGAGCAAGAAAATTGATGGGCATCCCTAAAGATGGATGGCCAATATACAGTATCCTTAGGATCTTAACGATTGTGCATCTCCTAGCATAGTGGCCTCCACAAGGACCCTCATAAGCATCCTAAAGAATGCGTAGTTGATCAGCATTAGGTAGACACCAATGAACCAAGCCATTGGCACACACCTTGTATAGGTGTCCATTGATTTCCATGAAGCGTTTGACCTAATGAAGAAATTGTTGTTTCTTTCTATAATCTAGATCTTGTGGCATCTCTTGAGTAAGAAGATAAGTGAGGATGTCATCATACCATTTTGTTTCATCAGGCACTTGTTCATTTATTGCACCTGTAAAGAGGAGTTCATTTGAAAATTGGTCAAAGAGTAGGCTCTCCTTCTCTTTGTTATTCCATCATAACCATGACAAGGTCCAGTGACCACATTAATAGTCTCTTTTTGATCTACCATTGTAAAATTGAACTCCTATAAGATCATAAACCATTGTATGATACGAGGGCTCACCATTGGCTTGTTCATGAGGAAGGGAATGGCACTATGATTAGTGTGCAAAAACTCTTTGTATCCCAACACATAGTGCTTGAACTTCTCTAGAGTGTACACCACCACCATTAGTTCTTTCACTGTTGTGGTGTAATTCAACTATGCACCCACAATGCTTCAACTTGCGTAGTGAATGTAATGTGGATGTTTCATTTCATCCAACTGTATAAGCATGACTCCCAAGGCATAATTTGATGCATCTATCATTATATGAAATGGTGTAAACTAGTCAAGTGCTCATAGAATTGGAGTCTCTATGAACTTCTACTTGAGGTTCTAAAATGCATTTTTGCATTCATTGGTCCAAATGAATGAAGCATCTTTCTTTATAAGCTTTACCAATGGTTTTTCAGTGTTAGAGAAATTCTCTCTAACATGCTGATCATAGCCAATGTGTCCAAGGAATGACCAAACATCTTTAATGATTTTTGGTTGGTGAGTTATTCCTTGAATGACTATTATCTTTTTAGGGTCCACCTCAATCCCTACCTAATAAATTCTATGCCCTAGTACAGTGCCCTCTTGGACCATTGGATGGCTCTTCTACTAATTGAGCTAAAGATTGTTTCCACACACATTTTAAGCACTTACTCAAGGTAGTCCAAGGCTTGATCAAATGTGGTGCCATAGGTGGATAAGTCATCCGTGAAGACTTCCATCTCACTACCAATTCTTTTTTTGGAAAATTCTCAAGACCAAGGATTAGAATGTTGCAGGAGCATTACATAATTCAAAAGGCATCTTTTGATATGAAAAAGTCCCTCAGGGACTCATGAATGTTGTTTTGTTCTAATCCTCTAGTGCGATTTAGATTTGGTCATAGCCACTATAACCATTCAGAAAGCTATAATAGTAATGCCCAAATATAGTGTTCAACACTTGATTCACAAATGGCAATGGAATGTGATTTTTGAATGTTTCTATATTCAACAACCAAGAGTCGATGTAGACCTACCACTTGCCACATTTCTTTGGCACATCACAAGTGGGCTAACCCACTCACTATCTACAATGGAATAGATGAACCCCTTCTTGAGGAGCTATTTGATTTCCTCTTTGATGATCTACTTCAATTTGGGGTTCAACCGTCATTGCAACTACCTTTTTGGCTTCATGGTCAGATCAATGTAGATATGATGCTAGCATATCCTAGAATCAATACCTATGAGTTTAGGATATAACCAAGCAAAGACTATTGACCATTTTTTGACCACCCTCAACAGCATCTATTTCTGTTCAAGAGCAACATTGGCATTAATGATTACCAACTTGCCATTTTTCAAAAATGCATACTCCATTCAAGTAGGTAGATTTTTCAACTCTAAGGGCTCTTGTTTAAAATTTTAGGGATTTCCAACTCTCCCTAATAGGTGTCATCATTTTTATCATCATAGAGTTGGTGATGAACTTTCTCCAATTCATCCATTCTTTTAACATAGGTACATGTCAGGCTCTCTATAGGTTCCATGCAAAATGTGTTGCTTCTAAGATTAACTGTTAGCCATTGGGTACCTTCTTATTTTGTGGCTGCTACATATAGGCACCTTTGAATATCTACCTCATTTGCACACTACCTACATGCAGAAATGGATGCTCTTTTTATGGACCAAAGTTTCTACATGCAATTGCACCTTGTATCACTATTCATGATGCATGGAGCTTGTTTCTTCTTAATCTTTCTGAATGCATTTTCTTTAAAAATTTCTAGGGAAAGATCTTTGATGTCGATTTTTGCATCAACAGTACTTAGCCATGCCCTTCCCATAATGATTGGAAAATCCCCTTTGCAATTCTCAACTTTGATCACTAGGAAATCAATAGGATAAGATCATCTACAGATAGTCGTCACAATATCTTTTATTAATCCAAATGCAATAGTGATGGACTAGTCTAGAAATTATAATTTGATATTGCTCTTCTTGAGAGGCAGCAAGTTCTAGGAAATATAGATCTCATGAGAAATTAGTTGAACACTGAAACTTGAATCTAGAAGAGATTTTCATGATTCATTTCCAAAAATCTACAAATAGATAAGTCGACTTCCAAGATTGGCTAATTTCCTAGGAAGGTTGCCAACCTGAATCTAGTCAGATTTGACATGAGTTAACATAATAGTGTGAATCTTAGGAGGCATTTGGTTTGAAGGGCTCTCAATTTGATGACTTGTAGAGGATGAAGAAGGAGCAAGGTGACTAGTTGCATGAGTTTGTGAAGGCTTAAAAGGGTTATTAGGTTGGAAGAATGGTCATTTGCAAGATTTAGGTTTCGAATCACTTAGTTGATTAATCAATTGTAGATTAACAATCCTTGTAGCATTACGTTGTTGCAGTTAAACTGGAAGCTCACCTTTCATGGATGAGGTAGGTAGTAGCTATAGTGAGGGTGGAGGAACAAGTGAAAGCACATGAGGAGGGTATGGATTGAATATCGAATCCTCTCTAGAATTTGGAGACTGAGTTTGATGATATTCTGGAGGATGGTTATGGTGTTGGAAAGGAAAAACATGACTAGAAGAGTCACATAAAGATAGGGGTTGTTGAACACAATTCTCATATGGATCTGGCTACCTATAAGGATAATGCTACCATGATGGTGGCATCCCCCACAACTATGGTTGCTACCACTCTTGATATTGCTCATATGATTGTGATGGAGTTACACTTGATTAATAAAGGTGTTGCTAATGGAACTTCCTAGGGTTGCCTTGAGGATAAGACAATATTCTAGGTGTTTGGCTTTTTGATAGTCATGGATTAAGAGCATACATCCCAAATTCCTATAAGTGTGACACAACATGGAAACATCCCTTAGGATGTTCATATTGGCAAATGTCACATCCACCATCATCATCTAATTCTAACTCCACAACCTTTTCCATTGTCACAGCCCTGTCATTACCCCTTTGGTAGGCACATTTAGCTTCTTTCCTTCTCCTACAGTCATGAACACTACCTTGTTCTTTGGATTCTTCTACAATTTTTATAGAAATTTAAAATTTTTCATCCAAAGCTTCCCATATTTTTTCAATCTTAGTTAAAAATTCCAACACATATTTTTAAATTGGCATGATTTTTTATTACACTACCTCATCATCAAGTGATGCTTCACCCTCACTATCATAGAATTGAACCTCCCTTTTTCTAATGGAAGAATCCTTGTCATACACCTTAACACTTTCCCATTTTATCAACTCACCTTCTTCATTTGCAACTTTCTCAATCAACCTTTGAATTTAATGGGCTCTTAATTGTAATAGTCTCCTTTGGGTGTAGACCCTAATGCTTCTTCATGTTTTTGAGTGAAGCCCATCTATGATATGGCAAAGTTATTCCTGATGAGAGTAATCATGGCTAGGGCATCCGTGTAATAATGAATAATATCTACCCATGGTGGCATCCAAGGGTTCATGTGCTTCTTATTTCTAGCTTTAGATTTACCTTCATAGGTTTGACACTCAGAAGTATATCTGATACTTATCATTAAATAGTTCTAGCATTGTACTCCATCGATAGATTAATTCTGGTTCCAAAGACTGGTACCAACTTTCTATTTCTTTGATGAGTGTTCTAGGGAAAAACCTGAGTTTTTTTCCAATCATTTTCAATATTTTGTAAGGCAAAGGCATCATGAAAGGTTTGTAAATATGTTTGAGGATCTAAGTTATATCCCCCCTCAAATCTGGGGATATTTTTGATGTCTAGCATCTTGATTCAGCAATGTTTCACATGCTTGGTAGGAATTCTAACAGCCTCTATGATATTGAGCATATTTCAAGTGGCCAATAGAGGTTCATCATCATGATCTCGATGATTTCTATGATGTCCTCTATCATCCCTTCATTCATGGAAATATCTGTGGTTATCATTATTATCCTATCGTCTATTGTTCTGCTCATATTCAAAAGAGGAAGCTGAACTAGATGAAGAGAGTGAAGAGGGGGGAGGACTGCAACCACTATGATTTTTTCCACTTTTCCTTAATTTTTCATAGCCACAATCCTTAGAATGATCATCATTATGCTTATCCAAGTTCCCACTTTGACTCCTTTTCTTAGGACTTCTACAACCATGGAACTTGCTACCACTCGAACTTAGATGGTTGATTACCGATTTAGGAGTTGGATTCGACTCCCCTTCAGTAGAGTTAAGAGGTGAGGATTCTACATATTGAGAACCCTCAAAAATAGGTTCCTCATTATCCTTTTGATCTAGTAGGAACAATGGGTTACTATTTTCCCTTCATGTCTTCATGGTACTTTTCCTATTGCTGATCTCATTTGCATTGTGTCTCAGTAGGATGGTAATCCCAGAAGTCATGATCTTTCACAACATATTCTCCATGAAGCTCCTTAATGCCCAACCTTGTAAGGATTTGGAGCAACATCTTGAGAATAGATTGGTCAGGTGGAAATACAACATTTCCCTCCATGTCTCGCCACTGCATTTTTTCATCCTGATGGAGGATGTAAGTAAAATTGAGTACAACCTCATCAGGATGAGTGTACACCACTTTGCATTCTTATGGTACCATTGACTTAGAATCATCATGCTTGCAAGAAGAAGAAGATATTTTTGTTAGAAATAATTTCTCAGTGTGCTTGTAGTATAGATTTGATTAATTATTATATATTTATTTTTTCAAACGATTATAACCTTAGAGTTCAATCCAACAACCCTAAATAATATTCACTAAGTCCTAGACAGCACATGTATCAAACTACAAGTTCCCGACAATGATGCCATTGATGAGTGGTGAATAGACACTACACCCAACCATATGAATCACTAAGCATTCACATGCGATCTAGCTAAATTTTTTGGACTTATAGCCTTCTAAATGCATTGATTTCTAGTAAGTGAAACTAACCGTTGCAATCATTCATTGTCTGCCCAATTACACTTGTGATATGCAAAGGTATGGATACGTGTAATCAAGGCATATGGTTTTTATTATTTTTTATGTTTTATGTTTTGTATGTTGAAAATAAAGAATAAAAAGACTGAAGTAATTTAATTGCTAATTTAATTTAACTAATTGACTAATGTCTAACTAATCCTAACATAAGCATCCGGTCCCACTTTTCATACACATCTTGAACACATATAATGCTATTAGGTTACCAAACATTAAGCATTGATGGGATCACCAAGTGTCATGTGCATGCTCGAAGTGGTCGTTCTTATGTACTTAATTAATCGTTATTTAGCCTAGATAGCTTAATTCCTTAATCAGCTTAATCACTTAAAATCATTAAATAAAATTACTGAAAACATTGAAAGCATGAAGAAAATATTTAACCTAGACAAAGTGCTACAATATTTATTAGAAAGTTCATCTTTATTGTCACACACACTTCCATGCTCAAGTACAACAGTGCTTGAATAAATATCCATACACTCAATGACTCCTGTTGTAGGCACTTAGGAAAATATTCTAACTTTGGGGAAGAAAAACTTCAAGACTTCTACTACACTATGACAAATATTTTCATAAACATGGTAGGTGAGCACGTATTTATAAGCCAAAATAAATACTACGTTAATAGGGCCATGTCAATGTATCAAATCATGTGTTGACGGGGCCTAGTCAATGCAACCAATTTACGATTCATCAACTTTGGAACATAAAAAAATTCATGCACTTGAGCTTGTGAGCCATCTTCAAGTTTTCTTCACAACTTACTAATGCCTTCAAATTTAACTTGAGCATCATCTCTAGCTTTTATGGTTCCAAAATTTTTCATGGACTAAAATTCAACAAAGGCATCCATATTTGAATTCATGTGGTTTCACAAAACATTATCCGTAATCCATATACATGGTGAAATCTCCATTGTCATGAAAAATGTAGCAAAATTTCAATTACATTAATCATTAACAACTTATTTGTCTTTATCTTGTCATGTATTAGATGAATCTCCACCTTGCTTTGAAGTTTCTTGAATAATAAAATTTGTCATATTCTATAAATTCATTTTCTACCAATAACATTCTTCATAGTGATCCTTCTTATTACAAAATTTACATAATGAGATTGATGATGAGGGTGCATGTTGAACTTCTTTTTCCTATAAATTAGTTCTTTCACCTCTATGACCTAATAGCCTCTTTCAAAACCTATTTTTCTTCTTTGAAAATTTCCTCTAAATTTTTGAGATCTTGAGTTATTAAATGACCTCTCTTCTTTTAACGGATTGAATCTTCCTCTACCTATTCTTCCTCTTGAGTATCTTCTATCTCTTTGATTTTGATTTTGTTCTACATAGGCATCCTCATTTACATTAAAATACTTCAATTCTTCTAATCCTCTTAAGGATGTAATTAAATATTTAATTTTGTAAGTGAAGAGGTCTTTAACTTCATAAATGATGGTTATGGAATGAACATATCTTAAATCATTCTAGAGGACTTGATGATCCATTAAATCATTGGCATGATATTCATATAAATTTATTAAAATTACTATAATATTTTCAAGAAAATGCTCCAATGACTTGTAGCCATCGAAAACGTCAGTGGCTAGAATGGGAACACTGAGAGGTTAGCAGGCACATAGCCTTGATCCCACATCCACATGAGGACCTACTAGAGGTAGAGACGGGATGCCGAAAATAGTCTTGTTGATTGAACAAGGACTTACAAGGTGCAATGCTATAATGTTGTTAGGTGTTTGCACGATGTTTACCGCATCAATGATGTCAATGGGGGTGAGCGTAGTCAACGGTTTCCCCCAAAAATAAAGGTGTCAATGCACAATTATGTGCAAATATAGCAAAAAATGCAAGTAAATGGTAGAATATAAATAAAATACTAAAAAATGCATAGGAAAAGAGCGATAGAGAGAGCAGCACCACCCTAAATGGGGGGAACTTAGTTAACTGCAAGAAGGATGAGGAGGTACGCAGTGTACAAAAAAGTGTAGTAGAAAGTGTAGTCACAGTATTAAGGTGTTTGGGCTGTAAAAATTGACATTCACTATGGAGTCTATGCCTATTGGGTTGGCTATTGTGCTGTCCCATGGTCTACGATGGTCTACAATTGTGTGTGATGATGTGGGAACACCTTGTTTTGCTTAGTTGCTAAACATGCTTTGAGCATGCCAAAATGCTCATATACCAACCCCTAAAATGTAGAACACTAGGGTATATATAGGGTTAGGATTGTCATGAATTACAAATTGGAGTAAATGATGTTCTACTCTAATCTACTCCAATGGACCTTGCGAGATTGCCACACTGTGACTATGCTATGCAACTACATGTGCAAGTGCCAAGGAGACCGCAATGTACCTAAAAAATGCAAAATAGTGCAAGTTTGAAGACTATTCTCTAGGACTATGCTATCCACCTTCTCAAGTAGTGTTGAGTCTAGGTACAATTTTGGGGGGAAATGGGGGTTGCAAAAAGAGATAAAACTTGTTGATCCTTCTTGCCAGAGGTGTGTTAGAGTTGATGTGAATGTTAGTGCTACATTCTGGAGGCCTCTATAGGCTATCTTGCATGACTACGCTTAACTACACTTTGGAGCATAGTTTCAATAGTTAGAATATTTTGCAAAAAATGCATTTCCATGCTAACTATCCTCTAGAGCATAGTCCCGGTAGTAGGGAGCATACTTTTGGCACTTAGAAGAATTTTCCAAACTGTTTCTTCCATCCTAACCATGCTCTACAATCACTAGCTTAACACTTAAGAAAATTTGGAAAACTAGCCATTTGTGTGCTAACTACGCTGACTACACTCTAGAGCATGGTCCCAATAGTGGAGTGCATAGCCTTGGCACTTAGAAAAATTTGTAACTATTGTCAACACTTAGAAAATTATTGCAAATCTAGACTTGTGTTGTAGACTACACTAACTATGCTCTAGAGTGTAGTCCTAGCAATGGAGAGCATAGGCCCAACACTTAGTGATGAGTGGTGAGGTACCCCTACACTCAACCATATGAAATGAGTGTAGCACGTGTGATCTGATCGAACTCTGCAGACTAAATTCCTATGTGCTTCATGGAACACTTAAGGTTAACCATTCATTGTCTTCCCAGACTTACTTGTAGTTTTCACGGTGTATGGTTAAGTAAGTCTAAGGTATATGATTTTTATAGTCTTTTATGTTTTTCTCCTATGTTATGAGGTGAAGGGTTGAGAAGACTTAATAACTCTAACTAATGACTAAGTCTAAATTAACTAGCATCAGCATCCGTTCCCACTTACCGTACACACCCTGAACAGATGCAACCGTGGCTACCAAACTCTAATCGTCACTAAGATCAGCACGCGTAACGCACGTGCTCGAAGTGATTGTACTGAAGCACCTAGCTAGGAGGAAAGGGTTGAGAAAGCCTATCTAGCCTAAGTGCGATGAGTAGCCGATTCCTTGACTAACCGTACACATTGGGGTGTATGACTACCATTGGAATTACCAAGCATAGATCTTGGATATGCCACTGGGTTACCAAGTAGTCACACTAGATGCTCATAATCAAGTCGTACTCATTCCGCAATGTGATGAGCATCCGTTCCTCAACTATCTGCACACATCCTTAGATGCTCGTAGTTAAGTCGTACTCATATCGCATTCTAGGAAAGACATAAATAGCAATTAAATAAAATCCTATTCCATGCACTGCAAGGTTTATCCAATCAAGTTCATCTTTATTGCTGTACACAACTTGTGTTCCAATACAATGTTCCTCGAATAAAGATCCGTTCACTCTAGGACTCCTACTATGGGCACATGGAAAAGTAATCTATCTCTGGAGTGATCAAACTACCAGAGTTTCCCTACTTCTAGACTAGGATGAGGAATAAGAGGAGTGCCACCTCTTATTTAGAGATTTGGTGGTAGACCGCGATATCACGTACGTGATATCGTAGGGGACGACGCGATATTGTGACTGCCACGATATCGCGTAGGCAATATCATGGTGCATGCGATATTTCATCTCATCATACCCCCATGACTAAATGAAAACTTATCCTCGAGTTCCTTACAATAATATCGGGAAGGTATGGAATTATTGAGGGGAATGGAACTAATGGGATGACATGTGAACGGATCATCATTACAAGACTTGACAAAACTAGTGTTCATGACAACAAGGGTGAACACCTTATTACAATGACATCAAGCCTTAGTTAGTAGTTGAGAAAGAGAGAAAGAGACAAAGAGGTCTTGCTGCTACCAATGCCAAGATTGCACCTTCCGTTGTTCTTTCGTAAGCATGCCATCGATCTTGCTCCTTGCATAGCTACTTCAGTGCTGATCCATTCCAAGTGTTTGCTCCAAATCCAATCCGTTGTTTGTATGATCACCATCTGCACATACAACACAATCTTATATTAGCAAGGGTAATTGAATCATCATGTAATTGATACCTTGCGTCATTGTAAGTTCATTGGCCAGGTTGTGTTATGGCTGATATGGATCGGGAGATATATTAATGATGACTACCGAAGGTGTAGGGGTTAGGAAGAAAATCAAAAAAT
>MNCI01005895.1:1267714-1327778 GCA_015680685.1 Gnetum montanum
AGCAGAACAGCAAGAAAACTCAAGAAGAAACATCCAAGCACCCAAGAGAATGGCCAACACAAATGCATCAAGTTCCCTTGAAGTCACACCCTTTTCAAGCCTTGAGTCCTTCATTAGATTGAGAAATGCCAGTTACTGATTCGTTGAAGTTCTTATTAGAAGGAAACTGTACATTTCCAAGCCAAGAGAGATCATAGAAACTGGTGGATGGATGGATGAAGTGATCTCATTGCCTGCCATATCAAAAGAAACATACCTTAGTATCAACATCATGACTTAAAGGTAAAAACCAAACATTAGCAATCAACATGAAAATAGTTCATACCATCATTCCGAACACTTATTTGGTGACAAACTTACAGGGTGGAACACACACACACACACACACACACACACACAAAATGAAAAAGTATAATGATGTTGTAAAACAAAAACAAGAAAAGTTAAAGAAAGTTGTAAAACAAAAATAAGAAAAGTTAAAGAAATTTGTAAAACAAAAAGGTGTAAGACAACAACGTTGTAAAACAAAAACTTAAAAGAACTGAGGGCCCCATATGGTTAGCATAGGTGGCCATCTCCCCCATGACTGAGTTGTAAGGGAGAGATCCAAAATAATGACAACTATTAGAATTTCTTAGAAGTGCCCAACTTCTCCCAATTGATGATCTTAGATTAAGGGATGGAGTTTGGCGACACTCATATTCCAATGTGTCTATGCCTTCGTTGTTGGCATGGCTTGTCTCCTCAATTTGTTCCATGCATATTTGTCTACTCCTTCTAGTAGCTGTCAACCATGGGGCGTCTACTACTTCTTGTGTGGTTGCTACATACAGGCATCTTTGTTTCAGAGTTTAAAGGGCACACCTGTTACATGGAGGCATTTCCTCCATGTCATCACCCGATGAATCACTGTATGTGATGCATAAAACTTTCCTCTTCTCAATCTTTCCATGAATGTTTATCTTAGAGATTTCCAAGGAAAGATCATGGATCCTAAGACGTGCGTCTACTGTACTCACCCATGCCCTTCCCATTATAATTGGGAAGTCCCCTTCGTTGTTGTTCACTTCAATCACTAGGAAGTCAGCTGGGTAAGACCAACCACACACAGTGTTAATGACGTCTTCCACCAATCCTAAGGAAATGGTGATGGACTAGTTCACCAGCTCTAGTTAAATGTTGCTCTTCTTGAGTTGTGGCAGGTTTTAGGCTTGATACATCTCTCGTGAAATTAAGTTGACTCCGGAACCTGAGTCAAGAAGAGCCCTATGTGGTTCATTTCCGGTGACTTGAAGGTAGATTAAGGGACTTCCAAGACCAGTTAGTTTCCTGGGAAGGTGGCCTACCTTGATCCAATCGATTACGATATGGATTAACATAACCATATGCGTGAAGCTCTGATTTTGGATGGAACGGTGCTCCAAAGTGTTAGATGGTGGAGGAGTGTTCATGGACTCAACCGTTTGTTGTTGCGAGAGTTTGTCAAGGCTTTTGGTTCTAAAGAAGGGTCTTCTCTTTTTACAGTTGTCAGAACCAGCAATAGGTTGAATATTTACAGCTCTCGCAGTGTGACGTTGCTGCGGTTGAGGAGGAAGTTCCCCTTGCATTGTTGGTGTTACCGGAACTACTACTAGTGGAAGAGGTGCAGATGGATTAGGAGAATGGTGTGGGTATGGAGTGTCTCCCGGAGAAGAAGGAGTCCTTCTGAAGTACTCTCGAACTTGGTAGTGATGATGGGAAATTGTGTGACTCGTGAAGTCACTTGGAGAAATCCGCTGCTGCACATAATAACCATAAGGATCAGGCTACCGGTAACGGTATTGATGTGTTGGCAATGGCATCCCCCATGACTATGGGTATTTCCACTACTGATGTTGTCCGATGGGTTGTGGGGGAGTTCCACTTGGATAATATGTTAATGGTTCATGGAACTGCCTTGGGTTACCTTGGGGATAAGGTAACCTTTGGGGTGTTTTCCATTGGTTAAATCTTGGATTAAGTGCATACACCCCAGACTCTTATAGATGTGAGATGATTGGGCAACATCCCTTAGGATGGTCATAGTGGTAGATCTCACATCCACCATCATCGTCTAAATCCGAATCCACAACCACATCGAAGTTGTGATTTTTCCCTTACCCTTGTTATGTGCAGGGCCTACATCTCTCCACTTTGTTTTACCTTTGTCACTACTTTGTTCTACCTTAGACTCTTCTACAATTTTCAAGACAGTTTCAAGCCTAGAGTCTAAGGAACTCCATACATCGTCTACCTTAGCCGATAATTCTATTGTGACTTTTTGAATCAGCAAGGTTTTTCTGTTCACCAACTCTTTAATTAGTGACTCATCCTCATCATCACAAAATTTCACTTCCTTCTTTTGAAGAGAGGGATCACGGTTGTATTCTTCTGCACTTTCCCTTTTTCGTAGCTCACCTTCTTTGTTTGCTACTTGCTCCAACAAGCGTTGAACTTCATGGGCCCTTAATTGTGATAGTCTCCCTTGGGCATAAGTCCCAAGGATTCTTCTAGTTTCCTACCTTAGCCCATCTATGATGTGGTGGAGTTGATCCCGTTGAGCGTATCCATGGCCTGAGCAACGATGTAACAATATGTAGTAACAGGCCATGGCATCATCCAAGGGTTCATGAGTACCTTACTTCCATCCTTGGATTTGCTTACGCAAATTGGACACTCTGGAGTACGTCTGATACTTATCTTTGAATAGTTCTAACATTGTACTCCACCTCCTGATGATTTCCGGTTCTATGGACCACTACCAGCTCTCTGCTTCCTTGGTGAGTGTCCTGGGAAACAACTTAAGTTTCTGCCACTCATTTTCTATATTCTGCAAGGTGCAGGCATCGTGAAATTCCTATAAATGATGTTCAAGATCTGCATTGTATCCCCCTTCAAATCATGGGATGTTTTTCATGTCTAAGCATTTGATCCGACTATCTTTTAAATGCCTTATTGGAATCCTCACTACCTCCGTTATGTCAAACATACTTTGGGTTGCAAGTAAGGCCTTGTCATGATCATCTCTTTCATGATTCTTGTGATGTCTTCGTTGTTCCCTACTTTCCCTTCATTCATGCCCTTGTCCTCTCTCTAGACTCTCCCATTGAGGTTTCTCATTTTTCTTACTTTTATCCTCTCCATTATGTTCATGATTGTGCCCTAATGTGGAAGGATAGGGTGAGTGATGTGAAGAAGAGGAAGAAGAAGGAGAACCATTGGTGATCGTGGTGATGATCTGAGTGCCCATCCTTGTCTTTTGTTGTTGTTCCCTCTATGAACAGTTGGTGTTCACGGGCATCAGAACTAGGATTGTGTATTGTTGAGCGTAAGTTCTGATACCCAACCTCCTCATCATCGTTAGGAGGGGGAACATCATCTCCTATTTTGCTAAGGACGTGCAGGACCTCTTTGCCCTTCAATAGTGTATGTTGACTCTCCTGCTTTGCGTCCCTCATACATTGTGCTTCTATGGGATGATAATCCCTCATGTCANATCCCTCATACATTGTGCTTCTATGGGATGATAATCCCTCATGTCAAATTCTTCCGCAACGTATTTGACATAGAGCTTTGTCATGCCAGTCTGTGCCAAAGCACAGATAAGCATGCTAGGAACTGATCGATCTGGAGGTAACACTATGTTACCACACAAATCTCTCCATCGCATCTGTTCATCTTGATGGAGGATAAAAGTAAGATCAGGTACATACTCATCGGGATGAGTATATGTTGCCCTATATTCTTGAGGACTCGGCTGATTTCGACTATGTGTTTTTGATTGCTGATTGTCCTTTGTATGATCCTTAGGCAATGTTCTCTTGTGAGAAGAAGAAGAAGACATGATGTCTTATAGGTGTGCTAATTACTGTTATATTTTTTTTCATTTGATTAACCCTAAGGTTCGTTTAAGCTCCCAACGATGTGAATAATATCCTCTTATGTCCTACTTAGCGCACAAACACTTAGTCCCTGGCAACGGCACCAATGATGAGCGGAGAGGTACCCCTACACTCAACCATACGAAACGAGCATAGCACGCACTATCCGATCGAACTCCACAAACTAAATGCCTATGTGCTTCATGGAACACTTAAGGTTAACCATTTGTTGTCTTCCCAGACTTACTTGTAGTTGTCACGGTGTATGGTTAAGTAGGTCCGAGGTATATGATTTTTATAGTATTTTATGTTTTTCTCCTATGCTATGAGGTGAAGGGTTGAGGAGACTAACTAACTCTAACTAATTACTAAGTCTAAATTAACTAGCATCAGCATCCATTCCCACTTACTATACACACCCTGAACTGATGCAACCGTGGCTACCAAATGGTAATCATCACTAAGATCACCACACGTAATGCATGTGCTCAAAGTGGTCGTACTGAGGCACCTAGCTAAGAGGAAAGGGTTGAGAAAGTCTATCTAGCCTAAGTGCAATGAGCAGCCAAATCCTTGACTAACCGTACACATTGGGGTGTACGACTACCACTGGGATTACCAAGCATAGATCCTGGATACACCACTGGGTTACCAAGTAGTCACACTAGATGCTCGTAATCAAGTCGTACTCATTCTGCAATGCGATGAGCATCCATTCCTCAACTATCCGTACACATCCTTAGATGCTCGTAGTTAATTTGTACTCATACCGCATTCTAGGAAAGCAATAAATAGCAATTAAATAAAATCCTATTCCATGCACTGTAAGGTTTATCGAATCAAGTTCATCTTTATTGTTGTACACAACTTGTGTTCTAGTACAATGTTGCTCGACTAAAGATCCATTCACTCTAGGACTCCTACTGCGGGCATATGGAAAAATAATCTATCTCTGGAGTGATCAAACTACTAGAGTTTCCCTACTTCTAGACCAGGATGAGGAATAAGAGGAGTGCCACCTATTATTTATAGATTTGGCGGTGGACCACGATATCACATACGCGATATCACAGGGGATGACACGATATTACGTCTCATCACTTAGAAAAAAAATTCACCTTGTGTTCACACTTAGACAAATTTGTAGTCAAGATGTGGGGGCTCAAATTTGGTGGTGTTTCATTGGCCCCTCTTTGTTGATGTCTAAAGGAGTGGCCTAAAAGATGTCAACAAAGAATGACAAAACACCACAACAGGCTTAGCACCAACATCACTCGTCAATGCCCAGTAGGATGTTGTTGCACCATGCTCAAGAGTGCTAAGGGTTGCAGTATGCTAGAGGGAAAGGATGTAGGAAATGTACAAGGGATGCTAGGGGAGGTAAAATGCAAATAGTATGTCATGCTATAAGATGCGAGGTTAGCATGGTTGACGAGGATCAAGGCACTAGGATTGCTTGTTGCCAAAACTGTGATCTCTCATCAGAATACTTATGAGAGAGTCAATGTCCATGACACTAGAATGGCTTGCCCTTGAAATTGTGACCTCTCATTGGAGTGCTTATAAGAGATTTAGCGTGGATTTAGAGTTGAACTAGTTGTAAAACTGTAGCTCTGCTAATTTTTACCTGGGGACATGTTTTTCCCCATTCTCATTTATTTGGCTTTTTTAATAGCAAGGTAAACCTGTTTTGGATTCTGCACATTACTGGATGCGAATGAAGAGATGCTTTCCATTAGGTGGATTGAGTGCCACCTAATGGACTTTTTTGTTATGCAACTGCGTTGCATCTGTGGGATAGTTGTTTCCTCCTTAGGATGAGTGGGATTATATCTGCTTGGGCTTTGACCAACCCATAGAGGATCCCCATAGGACAAGTCATGTTATGTCCACCATGGGTTCTACAGTTGACTTAAAGAAGATTCCATGTGCATTGGAGGGGTTTGTAAGCTTAGTGATGCAGGGAAAGATGGGGGAATGCAAGGTAAAAAGGGGTAAATGTAAGTAGGCTATAGCAGGGTAATAGGGATGTGCACTCTTGAGATGTTTGACTATTCCAATCATGCACATCAGAGCAATGTTGTGACTTTCCATTGTGATGAGATGTGTCTTTGCATGACAACCTAGGGCTTCATCCTACAAACAAAACTCAGAGAAGGTAAGAAAACAACCACACAACATAAGATTCAAGTAAACTATTCAATGTGAGGGCACTACAAATGCTATGATAGCTAAACTAATTGCAAGTGTTTATAAACCTAGTAAAGGTGCTGGGGGCAAGAATGCTACAAATGTTCCAAAAAGACTAGCAAAATGGTGGGGGGAAATGATGATGCAAGTGCTTAAGAGCCCACACTGATGATAGGAGCCCAGAAAACTAGCAAACTGATAGGGGTCATAATGTTGCAGGTACTCTCAAGCTTGAATAATGGCAAGAGCCCAAAAAATTAGCAAAATCATAGGATCATAATGCTGCAAGTGCTACCCATAGGTGGTAGTGCTACAAGTGCTGCCTAGAGGATGCATTGATTACAGGAGCTCTAGAAGATTAGTAGAATGCCAAGGGGTGGTAATGTTGCAAATGTTCTAGGGGCCTCTCCCAATGACAAGAAATCCATCCTGGGACTATAATGTCCCCCACCCCATCAATGAGATGGTAGACTATGAACAGAGTTTAAGGTCTTGGTAGACTATGTGCTTTACTAGTTTAAGGTCTTAGCATACTATGAGCCTAGTTTAAGGTCCTAGAAAATGATGGCATGCTAGTTTACAGTCCTAGTAGACTATTGTGTGCTAGTTTCATGTCATAGCAGATGTGCTACTATGTTAGTTTAACATCATGACCCAAGGACGAGATGTGCTAGTTTAATGTCATAGCAGATGATCTGTGCTAGTTTAACATCATGCCAGATGATTTGCACTAATTTATAGTCATAGTGGACTTGCTATGCCAATTTATAGTCATAATGAACTATGTGCTTACCTTGCTTTGTTTAGATGTGGTGCTACATGCTAGGCATAGTAAGGCTTCAGATACAAGTGGTTCACTAAGTTGGCAAATTCATTGTCATTGTGGGCAGCAAGCTTGAATGCTCCATTGTCATAGGCCTTAGTGACCAAGAAAGGCCCTTTCCAATTGGCTAAGAATTTATCTGTGGGTTTGTGAATAGCCTTGGGACTAGGTCCCCTTTCTTAATGAGGCACTAGTGTTGATAGTAATGGTGTTTCTACCATTACTTTTCTTGGTACCACTTGATGCAATCAAGCATCTACATGTGCTCCTCCTCTATCAAATAAAGGTCCATAATTCTCAACTCATCGTTCTAAGCCTCGTCAATGAAGTTCAAGATTATCACATGAAGCCATGAAACCTACAATTCAAGAGGCAAAATTTTTTTAGATCCATAAATAGGCTATATGGCATCTTACTAATTGTTGTTTTGTGTGTTGTGCAGTATGCCTAAAGTGCATAGACTAATTGCTCGTGCCATCGTTATTTGCTACTGATGAGCATCTTCTTTAGAAGTTTGACAATGACTTTTTTTGTGGCCTTCACTTGGTTGTTCACCTATGGATAGTACATTGATGAAAAGGAATGTTTGATACCAAAGCATTCACATAAAGCCTTGGTTTTAGCATTGCTAAAGTATGGCTTGTTGTCAATTATGATGGTCATGGATAAACCAAAGAAGGTCACTATGTTATCAAACACAAACTTGCAAACCTACTATGATGTTATCTTCCTAAGGGGAATAGCCTCAACCCACTTGGTAAAATACTCAATTGTGCTTATAATGAAGCTATGCCATGTGGAGGACTTAGGTGTTATAGGTCCTATGATGTCCAAATCCCAATGTTGGAATGGCCATGTGATCTGCATTGTGTGTAGTTCAATTGGTGGCATGTGCATTAAGTTGCCATGCCATTGAAAAATATCACATGTTTTGACCTTGGAGACACAATTGAACTTCATGTAAGGCCAGTAATAGCCTAAGTGTCTAATTTTTGCCACCATTTCTTTGGATGCTATGTTACCTCTGCATAGTCCCTCCTGAACTTGTTCAATGATCATTTGCACTTTGTTCTTACTCACATAGGTTAACAGTATGCCATTGTAATATTAGTAACATAATGTGTTATCTACCACGATGATATATTGTCGTCATTGTTTATGCACTGCATCCTTTTGGGTAGCGGCTAGATGTTTTGGAGGTTCATCCTATTGAAGGTATGCCTTAATGTCATCATACCATTTTGCTACATGCGTTCTACTAACTATGGCTATGGATGCAATATTAGTGGTTTGTGTGATAGGCATAGTGCAATCTGCAACCAAGGTGGACAATGCATGGAGCATGTCAGGTGCAATGCTTAAGGCTAATGTTGCTAAGGCATTAGTCATTTAATTTTCATTCTAGGGAATGTATTGGACATCAATGTTTGCACACTATTTAAGCAAGTGCTTCACCAGGTCACAGTAAGGTTGTACATGTTAGGCTTTACAAGCATAAACCTTTGTAACTTGGTTGATCACTAACTACAAGTCTCCTCAAATTGCTATGTTTTGGATTCCTAGGTCACAAGCTACTAGGATACCTCTGAGAACACCTTCATACTCAACCATGTTGTTAGTGCAAGGAAATGTAAAATGATATGCAAAGGATCAAATCTCCCTAGAGGGGAATGTGATAATGGTAGTAACGCTACACCCGTAAGAGGTTGAAGCACCATCAAAGTGCAAGAGTGCCTCGAAGTTGTCAAGTACCTAGTTGATGGTATTGACATGCTCATCCAAGAACTTGACCTTTTGTTGAAGCTTGTTGCAATGTAGTGTAGGTCAAACTCCACTATTATTGCTTTTCACTATGCAATATGACTACTCTTGTAGATATTTTTTGTAATCACTTGGAGTACATTCCTCTTGCAGATGATGTTGACTTAACTATGGAAAAGATAATTCCTCCATTTCTTGAGTGCAAAGACCAAGTCAAGGCAATTCTTTTCCACATCATTGTATTCTGCTTCATGGGTAACTAATGCATGGCTTAAGTAGTAGACTAGGACCTCTATGCTAGCATCTTGCTTTTGGAAAATCAGAGAGGTGATGAATGTGTCAGAAGTAGTAAGGTAGATGTAGAAGGGTTTATCTCCTCACAAAGCATGAATCATTGGAAGTTGAGCCAGCTCCTGTTAAAGGTTGTCCAATGCCTATTGGCATCAAGCTAATCACTCAAAGTGGACTCCTTTTTTGAGTAGATGTTGCATTGGCTATAACTTATCAGATAACCATGCAATAAACCTGCATATAAATGCCAATATACCTTGTAACCCTCATAGTTCCTTAAGGTTAGCCAGTGGTGCTAAGTTGGATATGGCCTTACCCTTATTAGGATCTACAAGTATGCCTACTTCAAATACTACAAAACTGAGCATATGGCCCATTTTGATGCCAAAAACACATTTCTTGGGGCTTAACCTAACATTTTGTTTCAAATGATGTTTGAGTATTAGGTCCAAGTCATTTGCATGATTGTGTGCTACTTTGGACTTACCTGCGATGTCATCTACATAATCATTGAGCAAACCTAACATGTAATTTCTAAAGATGTAAGTCATTGCATGCTAATAAGTTGCTCCTATGTTCTTAAGTATGAAAGGCATCATGGTGTAGCAAAATGTACCCCAAGGGGTCATAAAGGTTGTGCTCAGTGAGTGCTCTGGGTAGATCTAAATCTGATTGTAGCCCAAGAACCCATCCATCAAGGATAATAAGGCATGACCAATCATAATATTAACCAGTTGATCAATACGATGTAACAAGAAATCATCTTTAATGGTAGCCTTGTTTAGGTCCCGAAAGTCTATGCAAATGTGTATACTTATGTTTTTCTTGAGCACAACCACAATGTTGGAAACCTAGTCTATGTAGTCAACGGCCCAAATGAAACAAGCTTTGTAGAGCTTAGTGATTTCATCATGGACTGCTAACACCACCTCAAGCCTAACATTATGTGCTTGTGAGGATTGAGGATAATATTATGTTAGACTACACAAGGATCTAGGCCTAGCATGTCTTCGAAGGACCATGTGAATGCCTTAATGTTATTGTTGAGCACTTTAGTGATGTTCTGGACATGTTGAGGCTCTAACAAAGAACTAAGTTTCAATGCTTTTGACTCACCATTAGGTGTAGCTATAGGGATTTCAATGAGGGGATCCTGAATAATGTCTCCTGCCTCTAAATCAAGAGCCTTAACTAGGTGGTCTGGCTAGTCTAACAGTGCCTCTATAGATGTTATGTCTTCGTCGTAGGCTATGGGCTCAAGGTCTAGGCTTTGTGGATTGATGCATCACTTGAGATCGTCATGGGGCTCAGTGAGGACTAGAGGTGAGAGAAGTTGCTTATGTGTAATCATGTTGTATTCCTACAAATGTTCAACAAAAACCACTAGAAAAACACCAATCCACACCTATTTCAATCAGGTTGATATGCACAAATAGAAAGAAAAAAATGCAATAAAAATTTATCTAAGTATGCACATGTAAAGAAAGTGAGCGCATTTGTGCTAGTTTTAGGCCTTGGCAGGCCATGAGTGCCAGTTTAAGGTCTTAGTAGACTATGGGATACTAGTTTAAGATCTTAGTCAACTGTAGATGCACCGAATGTGTCATTTTGGGTAAGGCTAGCAGTGCGTGGAATGTGGAATTAGCCTGGGCGTTCACTAGGAGGGGAGAGAAATTAAAAAAATTTCTAAGTCACTGGACTGTGAGAAAAATTGAAAATTTTTCTAAGTTTGGGTGACTATGCTCTCCACTGTGCAAATAGTGTTAAGCATAGTCTTGGGGTTGGTAAGTCATTAAGTGTTCCCGAGAGGTATAAAAGTATGTTTTCACCATGGGTAAGTCTATCATTTTCAAACTTACAAAATGCAAAGTTCAAAGCATAGACTTGCTATTGGAGCACATTGCTAGTATAGAGCATAGTTGAAAACAAAAATGGCATATCAAAGTGCATGCCTACACCTTAGATTGGTGAACATGAATGAGGGAGAATGGGCACTAGGTTGTCTACAGTAGACATGTGTGGAGGAGAGGAGGGCATCACTAGCTACTAGGTATCCTCACTACACTGTCCAATTTTTGTCATTTTTTCATTTTCTACATTTATTTATTGCACTTGAGGCTTTTGCATTTAGACATTGGTGGTGCCCTACCATGGCAAGGGCCACCACCACTGTGGCCATTCTAACTACCATGGTAGGGAGGGACATGCGTTGGGAAGGGTTTTTCTTTTCAAGGTGAATGAGGGTTTTGCAATTCTGGCAATGATTTGGATTTTTTTACAGGAACATGCACATAATAATGTGAGGATTTTTCATGACTATAATGATACTCAACACAGCTGCTAACAAGGAAGCTGCATGCTACCACTAGGGTAATGCACGAGGTCATGAAGATGAGTAGGGTTTTCCTGCAGTGGGGGTTTTACTAGGGTGTGTAGGGTTGTTACAATTTTTTCTTTTATTTTTACTGATGAAGTTGGAAGTGGGCTAGGTGACCATGATGCATCAAGGGTCGTAGGGGACTGTGTTGTTGTGGATGTAGAGCCTAAGGCTTCATATAAGGGATGCATCGCAGTGCAATTGAGAGATTGGGATTGTCATAATGGTTTTGGTCGTGGTGGAAGGGGCATTGCAAGGGTTCTGTGAAAATTTTATTTTTAGAATTTTTCCTACATGGGGTACGAATGAGGATGTCGATAGTAGCCAAGAGTTCTGGTCCATGGGGCAAGGAAATGATAGGGATTTGTCCCACAGAAAAATTATATCGTTATCAAAGGCACATGTGATGGCTAGTCATGTTGGGGGCCATGTGAGCATCATGCCTGATGGCATAGCTATGTGACTACAGGGTCATGAGGGGAGACTTAGTGCCAAGGGCACATTTCTACTACCTTTTTTTTAAAAAAAATGTTAGCTATAGCAACAAGGTAGAGTAAGAGGCATGGTAGGTGATAGCATTGTCAATGTGGGCATGGAGCTCGCAAGCTAGTGTAGTAGATGAGGGGTTTGTGCAGTGCAATAGGCATGATGGGCATGGTGACCATAGTGCATGGTGCCATAGCAGGGCACAGTGAAAGTGACAATGGGTAGTGCAAAGCACCATAGTAAGGTTCAGTGCAATGGAGAGGCCAGTGAATGATGCACAATGTTGTGCTTAAAGAGAGTTGGGATGGTAGCCAAGACCTAGCTTTTTGTAGGCTGCAACCATGACTATGCTTTCTATCTTAGAGGCACAGTTGATGCTAAGTGTTTGTGAAAATGGCATCTATCCAACAATCAATTTTCTTTTCATGACTACGCTTTGTGAAGAGTGTAGTCAAGCAATTAGAATTTTTTGCAATCTAGGACTATGCTCTCTAATTTTCTAGATTATAGTCAAGGTGATTCAGAGTTAGAAAAAATCTGTTGTTTTTCTATACTACACTCTCCACTAAGGTAGTCCAAAGTTAGAAAAATTTTGTAACTTTTTGGACTACGTTGTCTAGAGTTAGAAAAAATTTTGAAAAATTTTATAAAGTGTATTTAATGTTAAACTTGCAAAATGCAACAATGCTACCAATGCTAAAGCCTGCAACAATGTTAAACCTGAAAATTGTAACAATGTTAAATTGCCAAAACATGCAAGCTATGATAGTGCTAAGCATGCAAACATGCAAAGTGAAATGCTAATCCTATACAAAATGTGTTGTACCCCACTAATTACCAGGCATGTCAAATGTGTTGGTTGATGTCCTATATCTATAGGGTCGTAGGGGGCCTTAGGATATTTTAACTAACCTATGCTATGTTATTCTAATTTTGCTAAGTTTAATTTTTAATATTTTGTCAAAAATTACATCCAATATATGTGCACTAATGCTTTGTCTATTGCTTTTGTAGTTGCAGGGAGCTATTGAAGCCCATCTTAGTTATCGGGGAGCTCATGGGCATTTTGTGCTACATGAGCAAGCCTGTTCCCAACACACCTGCACTAGATATGTTGATGGGTCAAAAGGCAATGTGGTTTTGGCCAAGGACATGTGAGTTCTTAAAGTTCCTACTACTTTAGTGTGATGATGTAGTTACACTTAGCAGTGGAGGCTACCAGCACCATCTCAAAGGCATTGCTGCCCAGGGCTAATCAGGACATCTTCAAGTTTATGTTTGCTAAGCCCACTACTAGTGATGACAGAGTAGGTGGTTCAGGGAGAGGCCCCAGGGGTTCTCATCCCTTATCTAGGATCTAGCAAATGATAAGGTTCAGTTGCTACAACAAGTGCAACACCCTCTTTGTTGCTTTGCGAGTGCATACTTTGTTCTAGAACCTACCCAGAACTGTATACTATGCTAGAGAGTAAGTTCTCTAATGATTTTTACAATGTGTTCTTTGCTATTAGCTCATGCTAAGTTGCTAACTGCTCATGCTTGATGCCAAATTCAAGGTTGATGAGTAGGATCTCCATGATGAGAGGGATGCTCTTGCCTTAACTCATCCTAGAGGTATTTTCCTCTAGTTCGAGTGTTCAGGAGGCTATGCTCGAGCAATTAGGGGCTAATCTAGGGGTGTACCCCACTCGATACCTAAGGGCATACGAGTGATGCAAAACCCATGACTAGCTAAATGAGAAGTGGACTACTCATGAGCTTAACATTGAAGAGATACTTCAACCACCACCTACACCCCACACTCCATTTGTACCACATAAGCATTTACTATTTTTCTCTTGTGCTTGCTCACATGCTCATTGATTTTCCTCTACATGGTGTTAACATTATTTTCACCTTTATTGCAGTGGTAGTTGCTTTAGGTGACGTGATGATGGTTAACACAGGCCACACAGAAAGTAATCCTCATAATGAAATATGGTGATGTAGAGGGTGCATAGCATTGGTTATGCCACTAGGCCTCATATGAATTAACCACTAGGCTCATGCGTGTTGGGTTGTTGGGTTGTGCCCATGTCTTTCTAAAGTTTCTCTTCCAAGCAAAAATCCTTGGGGTGGAGCAAGTGCAAGTGATGAAAAAGGTGCTACAGGAGGGCATGAGATTTAACTAGGCCTCCTACATCACCACCAACTTACATGTAGAGATCACCAAGCTACACTTCAACCTCCAAGCAAGGTCTCATGTCCACTTTTTGTTTTTTGTAGGGTATTTGCAAAGGTTCATAGAGCTCTTGGTGGTTTGTAATGGTGCGCAATGGATCATGCAAGACCATGAGCAACTGTCAAAGCCTTGGATTAATCATATGTTCATGACCANCCAAAGGTCTCTTGGGATAGTCACATTATTCCCATGACAGTGCAAGCGAGGGTCCTCCAATTGGCACTAGGGATGTGAATGAGGTAAACCACTATATTGCAGAGATGGTGGGATTATCCAAGGTGAAGATTAATAGGCTACACCTTGCAGAGGAGGCTACTCCTAATGTTGAAAAGGAAAGTGGCAAGAAAATCCACCTCGAGCCTCATGGCATACACACAGAGGTCATAGGTTAGTATATGTACTTTATTAGATATGCCCATTTTTTGTATTTTTCATGTTTATAATTTTATGATTTTTTTCTACATTATATTAATATGCTAATGTGCACTAATATGTGCCAACATGCTATTTTTTGTAAATTGTCAAAATTAGGAGAGAGGGTTGCTAGAGTAGTGATAGAAGTAGTAGTAGGGGACACCCCTCCTTAAGTTGAGAGAGGGACACACATGTAGAGGAGCTACACAAGGCCACAAAGACCCTCCAATAGTTGAAGGAGAAGGGGCTATTCCACCCCAATAAGTATGATTTTGATAGCCTCTTTGATGACATGCAGCTAGATGACCCCCTTGCTCTCACACCTGAGGGCTTACTAGGTGAGTGCCTTAAATTTCCATCTATTATTACTCTTTTTCTATCACATCTTTAGCTGTTTGGTTATTTCTATGTGCATTTTTATGTCATAGCCTCAAACATGCTTGCTAGAAGTCTGATGTCTAACTACTACACGAAGCCATGGGTAGACATGCTTGACAAGTTTTCCTTCATGGAAGGCACTGTGGAGAACATGATTGACCACCTACAATAAGCAGATCTTGAGCTTAGTATGTGCATGATTTTGCTCTTCTTTTATGACTTACTGATTAAAAGCTTGGTTTATGGCTAAAGTTGATTTTCTTGTTGTATGCCAATAGGTTCCAAGCTTCACTAGGATCCAAGTAGAATGGCTAAGGTAGATGTCATTCCTAAGTTCCCTCCTAAAGTGGAGTAAGTGCCTCATTGTATATAAGAGGTAGTTATCAAATGCATGCTTTCATTTGTGAAAGTATTGTGGATCTGCAAGCGCTCGAATGAGCACCTATGAAAGCATGTGCATGAGCTCCAAGAGAGGGTGACCAGCCAAGACACAAAGATCGAGGATTTTCAATCCTGATATGACTTTCTAGTGTCTCAATCATATGGAGATAGTACCAAGCAAACCACAAAGATAGAATATGCTAGGTACTAGTCAGTCATTCAGGGTAAAAATGAGGCAACCCAAGAGATTATCGAGTAGTGGCTATAAATGGATCTACTCACCCAAAAGAACCAGGACTAGAAAAACTACAACACTAAGGTATACAGGTGGGGGTAAATCCAAAAGAGCCACAAGCACCACTACAAGCGTGAGCAAGATGCATACCTTAAGTGGTATAAGAAGGAGTCTCTTGAACGTTACCACCTTGAGATGTTTCTTGAGGCAACTAGAGAGATGGACCTAGGAGTTGTTCACTCATCATATTATGGTGAGAAACTCTCCAAAGAGGCAAATTGTGACACCCTTAGAAGAGGCTTCATTTGCTATGTTTTATATGAAGCCGCCTACATGGACCACTGTGGACAAAGGCAAGAACCCTTGCAGGGATTGACTTTGGTTAAGAGGACTAGACATGACTATCATAGGCTAAGATCCTCCAACTCTTGGAGGAGGGCCTTGATAGTTTGCCTCTAGACATGATCGATGTAGAACCCTCTTAGGCTAGCTTTTTGTTTATTTTTATGTCTTTTCATGTTATTTTTTATATTGTACATTTGCTTATTGATTGTTCATTTTTTTTGTTGTTGTGTTGTTAATAGGCATCAAGCAATGCTATAGGCCCCAGCAGCATGGCAAAGGAAGAAGGACCTCCACACCCACCTAGTACCACTAGTTGAGCATAATCTAATGTAGTGTTGTTGTTGGGCATTTTTGCATTTTTGTATATTTTTTTCTACATGGTGCTTATGCTCATGCTATGTACTATTATTGATGTGAGATGGTACATTATGAATGTGTTTACTATATTGTGTGTATGGTGCGTAGAATTTTGCATTTATTTGCTATGTGTGTGATAATAGTAATGTAATGAATTGATGTGACTAAGCCATTGTGAGTCCCATGCTAGTTTAAGGCCATGGTAGGAGGGTCGATGCTAGTTTAAGGTCATTTCAAGCTGCGAGTTGCTAGTTTAGGGCCATGACAGGTCAAGAGTTACCAATTTAAGGCCATGGAAATCCATGGTGGTAGTTTTAGGCTATTCCAAGCCTGAGTATGTTGTTATCTATTTTTTGTAATTTTAGGATTTTTTGATTTTTATGTGTTTTGACATTTTTCATGCATAAGGTAATAATTTCTAAGGATTAAACTAAATAATCATATGTCTAAACTAAGAAAAAATGCACAAACAAAAGAAAACAAAGTAAATAATTGAAAAATGCAAATAACTAAGCAAAACGTAAATGTGCAAACAAGATGTAAGTAAGCAAGGTATGCAGAAGTGAGGGGTAGGTAGGCACTTAGCGCATGTTGGACTAAGGGGATGCCTTAGTCATGTGGTTGCTTTCTAACTTGGTGTGCATTAGGAGGTGCATAGGGCCTAGACAGTACTATGCAGTACTTGCCTTGACCTTCGTCAACTATGTTGAAGGGCAACTCTGCCCACAAAGCATCCTCTAGGAGGCCATTGGATTCTTTTGGCTCCTCAGGTTAATCTACCTCACATCTTTCAGCCTCATCCTTTATGAAAGTCACATCGTCGAGGAACTCCACCTCTGACCCTTGTTCTATATCTATATTGTTGATGGCCAAATGGGCTACATTTTCATCATAAATGATAACCTCACCACCTTCATATGGAAGGTGGATTTCTTGGTGGATTAGAGAAGAGACGACCCGTAATTGGGCTAGCCAATGCCTACCTAGGATTAGGTTGAAACTTGGCAATCTCCCTGATTATGATGAACTCTACAGTGGTGGAGAATTGTTTCCCTACCACAAAGGCTATAGTGACAATTCTTCTAATGAAAACACATGACCTATTGAAGGATTTCATGCATGTTGTCTTCATGCATTTAATCTGGTCAACAAGACCTAGCTTGTCAATGACAGTGTACGGGCTGACATTTGTTGTCACCCCATCATCAACATGCACCCTACAAATTCTTCATTGCCTAACACAAATTATGATGAACATTGGTGTAGTGATGACCTAACCCTACTCAGGGTCAATCTTGATCACTTCATCATGGAATGCTAGGGGCATTGAACTCGATTCCTATAGTGTAGGAGGCAACATCACAACATGAATGGATTATTCATCTATTGGGATGTCCTCTATAATAGGGATGGAGGTCAACATGCGGACCAATGCTTTGCGATGGGTGGAGGAGGTAATGATCAAATTGTATAGGCTCAATGTAGTGTTCTTTTGCTTTAGAGCCTATTTCACCTGGGCCAATGTGTTTAGAAAGTCTTTACCGCTATCTACCATTTTGTTGACCTTCATCTCCTCCATGTAACCCAAGAGATGAATCTCTCATGGAGGGGATTTGGGCTTGCTTGTCTTGCTTACCTAGGAGCCTCAATTCTTGGTTTTTGATTGCTTGTAATGGCCTCCTTGGTTGATTTTGACATTGGAATGGAGATCAAGGGGACTAGCTTCGATGGGCCTAGCCCTCTCTGCTCCTGCTGTTGCCTAAGCATTTTTTCAGTGAGGTGCTCGTTAGGCCTCCTAGGTTGTCACTTGGATGTTCTACTAGCGTTTCTTATGGGATGGTCCCTTACATGAGCAAAGGTTGATGCATGGCCTACCATCAAACTCCAAGTAGGTAAGGATTTTGCATGTTGCAGCACCTCGATGACAAAGGGTGACTAGATAGTGGTTGTTGCAACATCTTGTAGGATCCTTACCACAATGGATGTTTTGGATGCCTAAGGCAATGCCCTAACAATGAAAGGGGACCTTAAACTTGTGGAGGACAAGGGGTCCCTAGTATTACCAAAGGGCACACAAACCATGAATAGTTGGTATGCTGGCTCTTGGTTGTCATCAATGCTAATAGCATTGATGATGTATCCTAAATCACCCACATTTAGAGGATCCTTGTAGACCTTCATCGATTGGTTTTGATAGAAAACTAGGTTGGTAGCATCAAGGACCAACTTGCCTCTAGCAATCATGCATTGGATTTCATCTTGCAGAGCCATGCATAAGTCAATGTCGTGGCCAAGCAACTGATGATAGTGGCAAAATCAATCTAGTCTAAAGTGCGTAGCAACTGGAGGCTCATTTGGTGTTATAGCTAAGGGATTCCTTAGGATCTCATAGTATCTATCATGTCTCTTAAAAGCCTCCTCGAACATCTACTTGTACTAGATTCTTCCAACTTTGAGTAATTGGTCCAAGAGTTTCGACAGCTTCAGTGCCAACAGTGTGTACTTTGAGCAATACTTGCACTCAAAGTTTGTCCTTGGGATAGCTTGTGCTATGGCCACAAATGATGTAGGCTAGTTACTTACCATAGTATTAGAGCCAAAGGCCTTGCTATTGGTCGAGGCCTTGGGTGGCCTGACCATTGGTTTGGTGTTGGTTGACTTGGCCTCATTGGCCACCATTGCCACAACTGTTGCTTATTTGCCCTTATCCTTGTCCTCTTTAACATGTAGGTTTTTGTAGGCCACATAGGCCAAGTCCTTGCTAGCTTCCACCACATCCTATATACTCTTAGTTTAAGTGAATGCTTGGCTCAAGGATTGTAGGGCTAGATAGTATAACTTTAACTTAATAAAGTCATTCACTGCATCCTTGAAGATTGCCAGTAAGTGCATTTTAGTAATGAGATCATAGATTTTATTGAGCAATGTGCTCCATCATTGTATGAATTTCTATATGAGCTCTAAGTGGCCCTACTTGATCTACATAGGCTAGTCCAGGGTCACCTCTAGCTTCAAGTTATACTTGAAACGTGTGATGAATTAGCTAAGGAGATCCTCCAAATAAAAAATGGAGGCCTTGGGTAGTGCACGATCCCAATCCAATGTCTTTCCAATTAAAGACATGGTAAACACATGTATCATGACATGTGGTCATGCTTGTAGTAAAAGGCACTAAGATTGAAATGTTATAGAGTGGGCATTGGGATCCCCTTCATTGTTGTATTTGGTAAATTAGGGAAGTGGGACCCCAATGGGTAGTGTCAGTGGTGGAACAGTAGGACTAATCAAATCATCCTGGTAGAAATTGATCACATGAACTATTTAGAGCAGTGACCTTGAGCTGCTTAACCTCCTCTATTAGGGTCTGGATGAGCTAGAACACCTGATCCAAGCTCCAAGATGTTGCAATGGGCTGCGTCAGCTATGCTACCTACAATGTCGTTTGTGTGACCCACGACTTGGCTATAGGTTGTTGGGCCATGTCAAACATTTGTTACATAGGCTATGCCATGGGCATCGTGATTAGGGCCCACTATGCATTGGTGGTTTGGGCTACTATAGAGTATGCCAATGAAACAGGCATGACATGCGATGCCTAAGTTCTTTGATGTTGGAAGGGGTGCACAATGTGCATGTAAGGTTGTGCATAAATAATGCTTATCAACAAAGAAGATTGAACAAGCTGTAGCTATGCCACAAAGGGTACATTGAAGGGAGGTACTATGTCCTGGTGCATGTGTTGTGTTTGGTGGGTCACCACCATAGGCATCGACCTAGGAGGTGACACTGAGGCTATCACTGTCTCTAAGAAGACAGATGAGCATGACTGTGAAGGAATGAAAGTGGAGGTTATCTAGTGGAAGGAGGTATGGAATGAGTCATTGTGCTCTAAATGAGCGTTGAACTCATCTTGCTCTTCTTATAGGGGCTCCTCGTAGTTTGTCCCTGCCTCATGCTCATTCATTCGGATGAGCTGGGCAAGCATCTACCGATAAGGCTTGGTGAGTGGAAGGGTGAAATACAAAAGGTTGCTAGTTGCAAAAGACAAATAAAATAGATGACTCTACTAACTGGAAAAATGGCAAAGTATGAAAGGTGCAAGAAAATGGCAAAGCATGAAACATGCAAAAAATGGCTAAGTATAAAAACTATGAAAAAATGACTAACTGTAGAAGCTACTGAAAATGGCAAAATTTAGGACTACACTCACTACGCCAAGAGCCAACTATGCTCTATACATTGAGAGCCAACTACACTCTCTTGAGCGCCTAGAATTTAGTAAAGTGTTGGATAAAAGCTCTAGGGTTGCGAAGCGGGAAACTGACAATGGGGTCTAGTCCACACCAGCCAATTTGTAGACAACTCCTACACTAGCCTCCAATCCAACTACTACTATGGTAGGTCCACAGGGGTGTTGGGTCTATGCTAGCCCAAAGCTAGCAACAATGGTGGAGAGAGCACATGAGACAACGACCAACAAAGACTATAGAAGGAAATGGCATTGGCCCTCCTTCTAGTGACAAAAAACTGTAGAGATCAAAAATGTTGGTGGCTGGAGTGGGAACACTGAGAGGTTCACAGGCATATAGTCTTGACCCCATGTCTATATGAGGGCCTACTAAAGGCAGAGATGAGGTGCCCATAATGGTCTTGTCGATCGAACGGGAACTTACAGGGTGCAATGTCATAATCTTGTTAGGTGTTTGCACAATGTTTGCAACATCAATGATGTCAACAAGGGTGAGCGTACTCAAGGGTTTCCCCCAAAAATAGAGGTTTCAATGTGCGGTTATGTGCAAAGATAACAAAAAATGCAAGTAAATGCCATAATTCTAATAAAATGCTAAAAATGAACAAGCAAATAGCGATAAAGATTGCGGCACCACCCCAAACAAGGGGAGCATAGTTAACTGCAAGAAGGATGAGGAGGTATGCGGTGTATAAAAAAATGAAATAGGTAGTGTAGTCATAGTCTCAAGGTGTCTAGGCTACAAAACCTGATGTCTACCAAGGAGTCTATGCTTGTCAGGTTAGCTACCGCAGTGTCCCATGGTCTGTGATGGTCTACAATTATGTGCAATGGTGCTAAACACACTTTGAGAATGTCAAAATGCCCAAAATGATTAGATGCCAACTCCTAAAACATAGAATGATAGGCTATTTATAGGGTTAGAGTTGCTGTGAATTGTGGATCGGACACCATGTGGCAATGGGCTAGTTGGGACTACACTACACCCAACTACGATCTCCACTAGAAAAAATAGTGTTTTTCTCCGATGTGCTCAAATGGACCTTGCAAGACTACCAGATTGTAACTATGCTATCCAACTACATGTGCAGGTGCCAAGGAGATCACAATGTACCTAAAAATGCAAAATAATGCAAGTTTGGCGACTACGCTCTGGGACTATGCTATCCACCTACTCAAGTGGTGTCAAGGGTAGGTACAATTTGGGGACAAATAGGAGGTGTAAAAAGAGACAAAAATTATTGATCCTACTTGCTAGAGGTGTGTCAAAGCTGATGTGGATGTTGGTGCTATGTTTTGGAGGCCTATGGAGTTTGTCCTCCATGGCTACACTTGACTACACTTTAGAGTGTAGTTTTAACAGTTAGAAGATTTTGCAAAACAATGCATTTCCATACTGACTACACTAACTACACTCTAGACCGTAGTCTCAAAAATAGGAAGTGTAGTCTTGGCACTTAGAATAATTTTCCAAATTATTTCCTCCATTCCAACCATGATCTATAATCATTGGCTTGACACTTAGGAAAATTACAGAACTAGCCATTTGTATGCTGACTACACTGACTACGCTCTACAGCGTAGTCCCAGCAGTGGAGAGTATAGTCTTGGCACTTCAAAAAATTTGTAGCTACTGTCGACACTTAGAAAAATCTTGCAAATTTGGACTTGTGTTACAAACTACATTGATTATGCTCTAAAGCATAGTCCTAGTAGTGGAGAGCATAGGCCCAATACTTATAAAAAAAATTTGCTTTATGTTGACTTAGACAAATTTGCAATTAAAATGCAATGGCCCAAATTTGGTGGTGTTTCATGACTCATCTCTCATAAGGCTAAGATTATTAAATTCTAGTTAATATTTCAATAATTTGAGCTTTTTATTCTTTACATTACCTTTGTAGTAATTTTTCAATACTTTCCAACATTCTTTAGATGTTGTCTTAGTGATGAATCATGTTCCATGGGTTTTCTCTCCTAATATATGTATTATGATGTCTTTTATATTTCTCAAAAGCAAACATATACATGAGTATTCTTAGTAATCCACTCAACATCATCTTGAAACCTTATGACTGACTTACACTGCAATTTATATGATAAATCTCATTAGTCCAAAACTAGCGATACTTCTATCGTTAGCTCTATTATTGGGGAAGGCATTGGTGAATTTCCTAGAAATACTTGTACATTCTTGATTTTAATATTTATTCAAAACAAACATATGTTTCTTAGTATTTTGTGTAGGTTATGAACACAAATGAAATGGAAAATAGTACTAAGAGCCCATCAAAGACCTCTAGAAAGACACCAAAAAGAAAAAGGTCTTTCATCATCTTTGAGCATTACAAGGATGACCCTTCCATTGGTTATGTTAACTTATCATCAACATAAGTAGGAAAGGTGGCAAGATGCTCATGGATGGTTCTCTAGGGATCTAGTTATGGATGCACTATATGATCTTAAAAAGACCTTGATCAACATGGGGCTCAAGGATGAATGTGTGTCACATAAAGCTCATGAAACCTATGTACAATGAATACGAGCCTTTGTACATGTAAGATCTTTAAGATTGAATGATAAAATAAGAGGCCAATCATAACTTTTCATTTAATTCATTCAAATGAAAATATGGAACATAAAGTAAATAAGAAGGATAAAGGACCACTCTGCCATGGAGGCTCATGGTTAAATGTTATCAATCAAGGTGTAGGCCAAATTTAAAATAATGATCTTCTTTCCATGTTCCAACACTTGCATTTATCTAGATCTTTCAATGATGATGATGATACCACTTTATCTAACTGCAATGATTATCATGAGCTAACTAAAGCTATATACATTTCAAAAAAGCATGTCCATGATAGCAAAATTAAGTAAATCAACATGGCCAATGTACTAACAAATAGAGGATTTATCAATGATATTCTACAGCTTCACATGCAATCCTTTGATAATGCTTATTATCTCTAAGGGATCATGGAAATTGGTAGAAGTTGTGATTACTTCCCTACACCTTCATTAATCATGTGAAGACCTCATACAAGTCCTTGTCCCCAAGATTAATTTTAAGATAAAAAAACATGGTCAAAATCTTCTACCCAATACTTTAAAGCTATGCACAAATTTTAAACATCTAGAAGAAAATGATCAAATGGAGACAAAGAGCTCATGAATCTATTGACATCGCCATGAAGAGTACATGAAAATTACTCATCACTATCCAAATCATGGTTTTAGTCCATGAAAACAATTAATGCATGCTATAGAAGGAATAAGGCAGGAAATAAGAGAGCATGTGGAAATCCATACAATGACCCATGTAAATAAAAAATTTATAGCCCAAATCAAAGTACTCTTAGAAAACATAGTAAGCATGGAGGCCAAATGATGAAAGCCACAATCCACGAAGTAGTATAAGCATGACCTCACATGTAGAAAAGTGGTTTCAAATATTGAAGATACTATTGAACCTCCCACTATAGTCAAGGCCCTAGTGCAAGATCAAGTCAAAATAAACAAGACCTTAACAAACTTGGCCAATAGAGTGGACTAAGTTTGGGACACGATGGATGAAAAGATAACCACTACTCTCAAGGACATTAAGAATAAGGTGGTTGAAGCTACAACCAAAGCACTCACACCACATGAATATCAAAAGAGTTATGGATGCAAGAATAAAGACAAGGTCTCTTACTCTAAGAGCATTCATGAAGATACAAATGAGGTTTCCTTATCCTCTAATGACGAGGATTCCTATGAATACTACATAGACCTTTCTAATTCATAGTGCTGCCTAGTCATAACTCATATGATTGTTGAGATGAGACAATCTAGGATGCATTTAAATCCTAAATTTATCAAAAGGTAAATGAGAAGGACTTCATACCTTAGTCATTCATGCTATCTTAGAGGTGCTTATCTGCAACTGATATAGTAGTAGTAGTAGTGAAAAGCTCTAAATCCTTAGGATGCTACTTCATGAAATCTTCCAACTCTCATGCAATAAGAAATGGTGCTCCTTGCTAATCCCTATTTTCATAGTGCATAGGAAAATTCTTATTAACCCTTATTGATGATACCACAACAATACCTATCTACTTTAAGCAACCCTGCTAATCAAGCTTTTCAACAATAATAATCGCTTCTACTCCATGGCTTCATGCAAGATGGGATACCTAGTTAACTATATCCAAGGCAAGCTAAATCATGTAATATTACCTATTTTATGGATCGTGCTTCCATGTATGAATATAGGCAATATTCTCAATCTCCTATTAATTTAGTTATGAGAGGAATATCAAGGTCTTGTGGTAGGAAATTGGAGCAAGTTTACTCCTTATGATTTAACCTTCAAATGTCTACTAAATCCAAATATTATGAAAAATAATCAATATGCTAGAAAATAAAAAAATTATCTATCTTCAATTAATGCAATGAAGATTATGATTTGGGTTCCACAACCCACAACGTCAAATCATTCATAAACACTCAATAATGTTGTAGAGCATGAGGCTCTACAACCACATAGTGATTGTCCTTAATGCAAGGCATAACCAAAAGAGAATCTCTCCCACAACTTAGAGTTATGATCTTATACATAAGTAAGAACACCAAAATACACAAGCTAAACACACATACAATTGAACTTGAGCTGTAACCTTAATCTTTCACTCACATATTGTGCTCTCAAAACATCTCTTGCCAATCTCATCCACTAATGACATGCTAATCTCATGATACAACAATATACTATTTGTTGGAAAAAAGATAAGAACACTAGAAACCTTTCATTAAGCTCAAATTGAAGATCTCCAACTATTTTCATCTTTTATTAGCTTTTCTTGGCTATTTTCCAATTTCGAGCTGTTAATCTGAAAGTTCCTTAACCATATAGGTCATCTTTGATTTTTCCATGATATCTCTTGAGAAATTTCATCATTATAATGATATATTTCCATCAAGTATGAGACATCTCATGTAAGATGACACCAAAAATCAAAGAGACATCTCTTCCAAAATTGAAACATCTCCACCACATGTAAGATGTCTCTTATGAAGACCTGGCTCTTCACCAAAATATCTCCTTGACCTCCAATATGTCTCCACAAAGTTCAAAACTTGCAAAAGCCATCTATAGGAAGAAGAAAAAGTGAAACATAAGAGGTGTCCCTACACTAGGAATTCTATCATAAGTGTAGACATGAGAACCATGGAAATAGGTCCACATCTCCCTCTTCATCTTATGGAGAGAAAAATCATTCATGCTAGATGAAATCCCACATTTAGAAAATCTCAATAAAGTTCCCTCATCAGAATCAAAGCATAATATCTACTTCAAGGATAACTTCCATTAGGATATCTAGTAAAGGTAACAAGACAGTACCTGATGATGATGTTATCACCATTCTCATGTCTATAGTGACTACATGGGTTGTCAAAGAAGAATATTTTCCTAAAAAATGATCTCGATGAAATCTAATGGTGGAAATTAAAATTTGTAAAAAGGATCATTGCTTAGCTCTTTGTGACTCTAGTTCTAAGATTGATATCATCTCATTATAGTAGTATCTTGATTGGGAGCTTCCTCTTCTCAAGCATACAAACATTTGAATAAAGCTGGTAAACTAGTAATACACATACCTCATGGGACAAGTTAGTGATGTGATGACTTCTATTGTAGGCTAGTCATATCCTAAAAATTTACTAGTGATCAAATCAAAAAAAAAAACAAGGTGGAAGATAACTTCCCTATTATCATGGAAAAGGTTTAATTAAGCACAATCGATGCTAGGTTGGTCTTTCTAGACCTTCACCTCAAAATTGGTATATGAGATGATACTAAAAGGATGAATTACATGAAAATACATTATGATTCTTCTTAATCCTATAACAGCATGCACATGTTCCATTTAAGCAAGCTAGATAGCACATTCAATGAGAAATACCTAGTGTATCATAATGAATATCTTTCACCTTTGAGCATGCATAACACTCAATTTATCACTTAGAGGTATAACAAGTGATGGAAATGGATCATTTGTGGGGAAAGAATCCTCCACACCATGTCAAAATTTTACTTTCTTGTCATTTTCATTTGTTCATTCAATAAAGTTAGTGTGTTAAGTTTGAATTTTGTACTTTTTGAGCTTAATAAATAAGTATTTATAATATTTTCTTTTCTCTTGAAATGTTTTTGTTGTGTGTGTGGGAAAACCAATTCATGTGCTTTATGAAGGCTCACCCAATAAGGCAATGGTGGATGGGTGTGTTATAGATGCGATGAGGATGCAACAATACCAAATGGATTCAAAGTGAAGCCTTGATTAATGAAATGTCCATGCAACAAAATTCATTCATTCACTTTTCTTCTATGCATTACTAATGAACCAAGCTTAGATTCGATGAAGAGTTAGGGCTCACACTATGAGTATTAAAGCTAATGTTACTAGAACCATACATAGGTGGTGGATTCACATCTTTTGGTATGAGCTCCAGAATCCTAGAAGAGTTCTTAGTTACTAATAAAGAAGGGATGTGTCATTGAGGATACTTCTAAGCACTAGATGGTTCTAATCAATGTGACTAAGCCTAGGTGCACATGTTGCCTTACCTAGCCACCCTAGTCAAAAGAGGTTCATGATCTTATGAACCTATGCATCTCATGTGGTAAGGGATGAATTTTTATATTTGTGCAAGTTCAAAAACTCCAAATACAATAATTTTCAAAACTTTCATGCTCCATCAAAAACCCTCTTCCTATGAATGAAAAAGATAATATGAAAAATATGATGATGAATGAATAGAAAAGAAAATATGATGAAAAAAATAGATAAAGAAAAGAATAAAAAGAAAAAATGATAATGAATAATATTAATAAAAATGATGATGAAAATAAGTGATAAAAAGAGCAATGTAACTTCAAGCTTATCAGTAAATATAAATTGGTATTTTTACCATCCTGATCTAATTCTAGAATTTCTAACTCCAAAACCAAAATAAGTGGTTGAATGAATACCTATACAAGCCTTTTTCATATTCAACCCATTGCCTAGGTTATTTAACTTTCCAAAATGTCATGATCCAAGATACTATTTTTCTTATCCATACCCATGGCCATGAAGGCCTAGAAGTCTCTTTCTTAGTGAGCTTTGGTAATGTCAATTGTTGCTTCCACCCAAATCCCAAATCATTTCTTTTAAGGGTTAACAATCATCATCCTTGGCTCAAACCTTGATCCCATTTGAACTTGGAGTTTTTTCCCTTTTGTTTGGTCATGGCATTGTAATCCCTGTTAGGATGTAGGATTGGTTAGTATGGCTAAAGGAATTGACAAGAGGTTTCTGGTAGAGAAAAATATGGGGAACTTACTTTGCATATATACATAGAAGGAGGAAGGTCAAACTAGAATCTTGACTTCTAGATAATTGCTAGTGCATTATCTTAATTTAGTTCCACCAATGGTTAGATCATAGAAAAATCATGCCTAGATGGCACTAGAGGTGGTAGGTATAATCTTACACTTGGAAGGAAGACTTGAAGATCAATCCATATGGTGTGGATGAGTAGCAGTGAAAGGATGTAGTAGCATACCTCTTGTGGGATGTTGGACATTCTCACATGCTCCATGAGCTAATTAAATGGTTGGCTAGGATTTTAATGATGTTACACTCTCATCCTTCTCTCTCTTATCCATTATTCATTCTCCATCTCTTACATTACATTCTTATCAACGATTTTGTATTGCAAGACATTGATCAAGTAAAGCAGAGGATGAGATCATACCATCTAAAGGGATAGACTCACATTGCTACTAATGTCTCACTAGTTCTTGGGAATCCACAAGTGTCTCATCAATGGCTTTCACAAGGGTAATAAAGGCAAGTGTATGCTATAGGGATGACCCACTTGTGAATCCTTGGTCAATTAGCATTACAAGCAAGTAAGATGACACTTATCTCCTAGTGATGATGGTGGTTGCATTGCATAAGGAACATGATTAGTCCTCCACATGTGTGAGTATCAAAACTTTGTGAGTATCAAATCTTTGTGCTTTAAGGTTTAATCATGATAAAATCTTTCTATGTTAGCTCATTTTTGTTTGTATTTCAGTATTCTTAGTGCTCTAATAATTCTATCATTTCTCTAACCCGTCTTTCCTAAGCTTTTGGTTTATGGAAATACATAAATTAATCAATCAACTAATTCCCATGATTACAAATGTCACCATAGGTACGTTTATAATTCTCTTATTTTCATGCTTCTTTGAAACTTTGCTAGGATGATTTATGATTATTTTAATGTGTTGTTGACATTGTGTGTGACTCTAGTAGTTAAGGCAAGTTCAAAACATAGATGATGAAGTTTTGCATTTTTCCAAGTTTGGAAGGGTGCGCTAACACACCTCTCTATGTCAACATAGGGGCATTAACACCCTTGCACCAACACATTTCCGTTACCCTAGAAAACTAGTATAAATGGGGGGACCTTCCAAACTCATTTTCACACTTAATCCTTTTGTTTCTCACTTTTCTTTACTATCATTTAACCATAAATAAGCAATACTCTACCGGATTCTCACCTCATAGGTTGGATTAGTGATATTTTTACATGCATTATTCTTAGCCTTACTTGTCCTTGATGTTCTAGCCATAGTTCAAGCTTGATGTCTTGTAACTTAGTCATGAGGGAGATGCATCAATCTGAATATGTATTTAATGCATTTAATAGTTATATAAGCATATTCTACCTTATTTGTATTTACCCACACACACCATGATCTTAAAATTGTGATAATATTTCTCAAGTGTTTCCAAGGAATGTATTTATCATTATTCTTACATGTAATTTTTGACATGTTAATATGATGCCTAGGGGACTTACTTGATTTTTAGTAATCTTCATAACTCACAGTGCTAGAGCAATTGTGAGCAAAGCTCTGTAGACCAAAGAGGGCTGAGGTTGAATAGTCTCACACCTTTGTCTACAAGCCTATGCATGAATAACAAGTTCCTAAGGAGAAGGAAAGAGAAGAGCTCAAATCTTCTAATCTAGAACCTATGAAACCTACTCCCTAAATTATAATACCCCTATTAATTATCTATAAAATATTCTAAACATAACTAATAGAGATGCTACGAAAGCTCAAGGATATGGATTTAACCTTAGTTTACTAATTGAAAGGGAAGCGGCAAAATAGATAAAAATTGTTAATTAGAAGGATAATTATAGTGAAGAAATATAGCGTAGCAAAATTTTTCAAATACTCACATATATAATTAAATAAAATTTATTAAATGAAAAAGAGAGATTTGTACATCCACAAAAAGATAGACGTTGAAAATTTTCACTAGGTACTCATAAAATAGTACGTAAAATATTATTCCCAACAACACTTGTTTCTTCTTAATTGGACTTCTAGAAATAAAGTTATTTGTATTTTAATTTTACTAAATTAAATAATTAAATATTAATATTTAATAAATAATATTAAATTTTTCCAAACATATAATACACACCAAAATGGAAAATAATCCTTGTAATCTCAAGGTCCCAATGACACAAAAGGAAATTTCATATCTATCATACTTTATTATTTATTCACAAAAATATGTACATGGATCAAGTATCCAAAAAGTGTATAAGGTTTCTATTTTACAAAAATAAAATTTATGTAGAAATTATTTTTTAAGTTCAAAAGCTCAATGTTGTACAAAATTGATCCAACTTTTGTCCCATGTTCCTCTTTCAATGGTTCCTTACCTACTCTAGGCTCTCTGCATCAAAATGTAAGAGGAGTCAAAACCCCTCAAATAAGAAAGGTTATTATATTTTCCTCTACATGGAGCATAAATATTTTGGTCCAAAATTCTTAGGTTATGGGCTAGGTAAAGGTTTCTAATAAAATATTCAAAAATGTTTTAGCATTTAAAAATGCCACAAATTTATCAATAGTCCAAAGAGATCCAAAAATCCAAAAGAATGTATATTTTATCTAAGCATATTTGAAGGCTAGGTCTTGATTACCCTCACTACCAATAGGAATCATTAGGTCTTAGAATAACTATCATAGCCTCATTTCCAAATGATGTTGCTACCTAATGAAGATGGCGTCTCTTCATAATAAGTGTTATTATTATCTTAACAAGACCCAAAAGGGTAGTTGTGATTAAGACCTAAATGGGTGCATTGTAATAATAGATGTGTTTCTTAAGGCAACCTTTGGGGGTTTGAACTAAGGCATATATACTTGGGGTTAGAGGTCATGCCAGCATGGAGGGGTAGAGCCAATACATGCAAGTCATGGGAAGCCAGCTAAAGTGGGACAGGAAGTGAACTGGTCATCCCCTCTAGCCAAGTTATAAGCATAACTGTGATGGTAGTGCTAGATTGCCTCCAATGGATAGATGCCAAAGGAAGAAAACCCCAAGGAACACCCTCAAATCACAATCTAGATACATTTTTTCATATCAATAAAGCATCCTTTTCTTTCTCTTTCTGCATTTTTCCTATTATTTACTTTATACATAATGTCGAATATTACATACATTTCTCATTTGGTATATTTTCTCTGTATGCATAATGTCTAATATATCATATATTCAATGTTTTCCATGACATTCGAGGATGGGATGTCACAATAACCTCACTACTATCATCAAATTATTCTTTAAATTATTTAAATATGTAAAATATCACAAGTTTATCTAGCAAAAATCTAAGGAATGTATATTTTAACTAAGCATCTTTGAAGGTTAGGTCTTGGTTACCCTCACTGCCAAAAGGACTCACTGATAGCTCTTGGAATAACCTCTCTACTATCATAGGATTATCCTTGTGACCCTAAACAAGTCACTCATGGCCAAGTCTTGGCAATAACCTTACTAACATCCTTAACAACCGAGGCATATGTATGATCGAAAGAATAGTTCTTGACCATGCCTCACCACAAATCCACTAGACTCAATTCAATGAATAAGTAACTGGGGAGAGTTATGGGGTGAAGAAGAAATTCAACACCTTGTACATCAAACTCTAACAAATGGTTGTAAGTTAGCCAACATTATAGGAAAAGAAGGACTTGTTAGAAAACATATACATCCTCTGCCACAAAGTAGTTCTTGCAGTCCCTGAGAGGATACTCAAAGAGGCAAAAGAAGTATGTGTAGGTGTAACAAAGGAGGTGTCTTTATGTGGTCTAGACTTCTGTAGCTCAACCATGCCTTGAGCTAGAGAAGAACATCATCAACTGGTGATCGAGTTGGACATGACCCAATGCAAGCTCTCAATGGTAAGGAGAAGTCATGAGTAGTTCTAAGCGAATGTTGAGAAATGGCGTTAAACACTTCCAAAATCATAGGAACTGATGGATGACCAAAATTAGCAACTCTGAGCAAGGGTGATAAGTGGTGGAGCAATCCCAACACTTTACAATTCATGAGTGCTAGCACACAAACATATCATATTTTGCAAATGAATAATGTAATTATGATAGTAATTGATATTGAGTTCATGATTGCTATCTTCCCACTTTGAGTTAGTGAAGTCTAAGTGTATGGTTTAATTCATAGTGAGGCATATGTTAAGTCATGTTTTTAGGCTCATTTTACTCCTAAGCGTGAACATAATGGAAATGAAATGAAATTCTAAGTTTAAGTAATAACAAGAATGTATATCTATTCTAGCCTACAACAATGAGCATCTGGTTCTAGTTTACCATACATGCCTTGGGCTCATGTAACCATTATTGGGTTACTAAGTGTTACACTATTGGGCAAACTAAGTAATAATACTAGTAGGATTACCAAATGATTACACTTAAGTGCTTGAAACTAGTCATACTCATTTTTCTTTACTAATGAACAAGGAAAGTAAAGTACTTTGAAAATGTAAAGTTTTAACTAAGTAAACATAAAAAATTAATCTAAGTAAAATAGTAAACTAAGTGGATGTTGTAATGATGAGAAGCAATCTCAATCTTTATTTTTAATCATGAACTATGCCCAAGTACATGTTACTCAAATAAAGATTCTGCATAACTGCTAAACATCACGCTATAGGAATTCACTCTATCGCTAACTACGAAAACAAACTACAAGAGTTTTGCTAAGGGTGGAATAAAAATGTTATTGATCATGCATCTAAGTGTTAGTATTTATAGGGTTGCATGCATCCCAAGACATCGTATCAATGATGACATAGCATGGATTATGACACTGTTACTACAATATTGCAACAAACAAAAACTTTGACTTTATCATACCCCCACAACTAACTAGAAACTCGTCCTTAAGTTAAAACAAAATGAGGATAGAGTTCCTTACAAAATTGGGAGGTAGATTCAACTTGAAATGACTTATTAAGTATTTACATGACTTAGAATGCCACAATGGTATTTTTACAAAAATAACAAAGTTACACGTTAAGAAAAAAAATAAAATTTGAAGTAGCTCAATGTAGATCATGTTTCAGGCAGTGGAGGCTCTTTCATTTGCTTCTTCCCTTTGTCATTAGGCTTCTGAAATTCGTAGTTGTTAAGGAGTGCCTAAAGTTTCTCCTCTTCTATCTTAGGATCATGTACCATCCATGCTTGTTGTGCGATGTTAAATGGAGCAAGTAGATCCCATGGACATGGCAGTTGTGGAAACATTTTATTTGCCTTCATGTACCAAGCTACAAATTTTCATCTCTCTTCTTCAAATGTTCTGGCCATCTTTCTAAGCTCTTGATAATCTAACATGCGATGAGCCAAGTTTTTTGCTACATCTTTTTGCCTATGGTAGCTACCTTTAACAATTTTTAATTCATATTTTTCCACATGTAAATTTTGTAATGCATCCTTACTATTGGAAAACTCTTTTCCACAAATAGCATAACCTATCACTACCTGCTGCTCCAACTCATTTTTTGGCCTACCTACTATTAACACGGCCAAGTTAGTGTATTAGAGATTCACTAACCCCATGTATTTTGTGAGGTCTTCTATCTGTAGCTCTTTGTTCTTCACCTCAACCTAGTGGACATGGGCAAGGCTATCCAAGATTGGTTGCCAATCTAGATTCTAGGTAGAGGAAAAATTGATTTTGATCTTTTCCATCTAGATTTATTTTTCATTTATCTATTTGTACATGCCCACATAGTGTCTAAAGTGCTCTTTGAGTCATACATGCTTCTTAGCCTCATTCTTCCATGCATTGATTTCTATTGCTGATTTTTGTCAAATAGTACAGACTTCTTCCATTAATAGGTTCTAGTTCTCTTTAGCTAAGTGACTCATGTCTTGGTTGATTCGAACTAGTTATTCTTGGAGCTTTTGGATACTCTCCTCTAGAACATTCTTCTACTTTTTGATGTTTTTCAACCAAGCATTGTCAATACTAACTATTTATTTTCCCCTCATAAGGTGATGAGTGCTTTAGCATGTGCATACATTTGGGCTTTTGCCACTAATGTATCTCACACTGCTTACTTCTTTTCCTTTTCCATTTACATATTTTGGATAATCAACTACCACACATGATCATTTCAAAATTATTCTATTTGGTTAAGCACTATGAACTTTGCAGGATCTTTATTCTCAACTCTTAAATTTCTAGTTATGCTTGTAACCATTGCACTTCATTCTTTGTGTGTTTAGCTCTAGTCTCTACCATTACCAACTTTACCTTTGTGGCTATCGGATCAAACTAGACTATAGTGATATCATTGGGGATATTAAAGAGATTCTACATGACTTGGCATGTCTACAACAGTCTATCCAAAATGTCTTCATGTTCTACAGGAGTCATTGAGGCTTTGACAAGCATTTGAGCATCCCATGCTCTAGAGATATCAGTCGGTGGCACAACAAGTACATTGAAGGGTTACTTAATATGATTAGTCATGGCCTCTATAGCTCCTATTGCATATTAGTGTTACATGATCATAACATTGGCACCTTCACCAATTTCAAGCATTACTTAGAATGATGCAACATTTCTAGATATCTTTTGCACCCAATGATCCTCTTCTCCTACTTATAGTGACACCTATCCTCTTACTAGGTTTGTGGATATAGTAGACCTAACGAAGCTCTTCTTTACTTTGTATAGATTGGTCCCTTCCCCTTTTCCCAAACTTATTATCTCTACAATTTGTTGCAGATGGCTCATGGATAGTCTGTAATCCTATGGTGGTAGCAATGGTGCTTCTTATTGTTGCTATTTAGTCGATGGCTGCCTACTAGGCCCTACCTATTGCTATTGACCAGTAGTGGGAATGTTACCGGTAGGAGTGGAACCTACAACTCCCTTGGTGCCTACTAGCTTCTCTAGTTGATCTTTATTTGGTGGAACTGACTTGAACATTTCTGCATAGGAAGCATTTTGGGCCTTCCTTGGGATATCATTAATATATTCCAAAATTTTGGCTTGTTGACATAGCTTCTTGATGAGGCAATGGAATGGAAGTGTCAATTTCCCTACTTTCTTCTCTTCAAACTACCTTTGAATCCAAAGGAAGAATATATGGGTGATGTTGGCATTGAATTTTCCCATTAGAATTTTGCTTCCTCTGGCCACATATGTAGATATCCTTTTGAGCCTTTTGATTGGAAACAAGTGATAGGTTCCAATCTTGAAATATATTTTCTCTTCTGCCGAGAGCTCGTTGTAGTCCTTATCATCTTTGCCATATGCCCTCTGCAACCATAGATTCTTGGCATCAGTGTCTAATCTAGTATAAATCCATGTCACATTGGCTCCTTCATTTGAAATATTAAGGACTTTAGCAATTGCCTCCATAAAGTATGTCATAGAGACTCCTTCAATTTTAACAATAGCATCAACTTGTTTGTTCTACCAAAACTACTATGTTTTCTCCTAGATACCATTCTCCACTATTAGACAAAGTAGACCATAAGGGAGATGCTTGGATTTGCTTCTTCACAGCTTTTGGAGCAAATTCATGAAAGGATGAAAGTTCAACTCCATGATGACCATGAACATGATGTATTTTTTTAAAATTTCTTAGACGCATTCAAGAGATGATGTGAGGCATTGCCCTTGTTTGGGTGCTACAAGAACATCTGTCTCCCCTTGTGTGGAATGCTTGGTAGCAAGAGTTTGCTAGTAAGTGCTAAATTATTTGGCCTCCTTCTCCTCATGCTCAACTTTTGGAGCTTTTTCCTCCGCTTGGCCTCTTCCATAGCCTCTTGGTCTTTTGTTCCCATGCTAGCAAGGTCCTTTAGTTGCTAGTCTCTTCAAGACCATCTACAATTAACAAGGATTTGAAATTATTAAAGTGTTTAAATCAGTTCTTAATAGTTATTTATCTTCCTCATATCCTTGGTTAGATCAAGTCCTTATCTTATTATGATTACAAAGTTAGAAAAATTTCAATAATGAAACCCCTTAGGTGTCATATCCCTAATCACTATGACCTTTCACAATTGTTATTTATTTCCTTATGGTGCCTCAAAATGGCTAGAATGGTCCATTAGAAGAATTCATTCAGCTATTTGGCCTAAGTTTGATTAGTTCATGATGATATTTTTATTGTTTCCTTATATTACCTTCCAGACATCAGAAGGATTTTGGGTCAAATTTTCTAATGTCAACACAGTGCACACCCCTTTCCAACCCCACAACTAAGTTGAGCACTCTAGGATCAATAGGGTTTAAGAATTTTAAAAATCAAAGTTACAGGAACGAAGTTATGGCCTTGGGAAGTTATTGTGCAAGAGCTTTGAGGAAAAATTGTAAAAACCTCTCTCACTACAAATGATATGCACGACACCGTAGATACAACATCCTAGGGGCTACAAAGTCATAGCTACAATGTCACCATGAAACATTTCAAATTTTCATTGAATTTTTTGGCAAACAATGAGTCAATTAGAATGTTTGGAAGATTTGAAGCTTGTCCCAAGGGTCTTGGATCATTAATGATGCACAGTTTCAAGAATTTGGCATTCCAAGTTCATAAAGAAGGAATCTCAAGTAACGAAAGTTTATTGGATAGATAGGAGATGGGATAAGAATTTCAAATGTATGGACAAATTATTAGATGATATGGGAAGTATATGTTGAGTCTTGATTATTTTGGAAGGCACAAGATGATGTGGAAGTGCTTGTCTAGTATGAAATACAAGATTTATACAAGTGAATCCTCCCCAAAGCAAGCTCCAACGCTTAGTGTCCTTGTATGACCACTCCAAAAAGTGTCTTTAGGCACTCAAGGGTTTGAATGTAAGACATGCCTTTCTAGCAAGATACACATGTTGGTATTGCCAGATTGGGAAAATAACACTATATTATACAAAACCATAAATTTATGATTAAATATACAATGAGGTGAGATGGACTGTAGAAGGGATTGCTAAAACTTGGGAGGTGAGGTATCTTACCATATGCATAATAAATCCTCAAGTGTGATATGTGGTTAGGTAACCATTAGCCCTTCTTTTCAAGATTCAAACCAAGTCCAAACCATGTTCCAATGACATTGCATTGTTTCATCCCTAGGATTTACAGTCATAAGACTACCACTATTGCAAAGAGTATTATCACTTGTTATGTTGTTGAAGGGGCTTTACTCATTACACTCTTTATTTTTGAGATTATTGAGAAGCTGCCTACCTTCAGGCATGGGTAACATGTCTTTCTAATGGAACCCTCATAAATTTATTCTATGCATGGGTTTATTTTGACTATTTCAACCTTACTAGAGGACTACCTTTAAGCATGGGTAACATGTCTTTCCAGTGACATGGTAATGCAATGCGTATTGTAATCTTACTCCCATTTTTGTTAGGTCTACAAGGATATAATACATCTTTAGCAATAGGATAGAACATACAACAGTAATCCAAGAGAATCCACAAGTTTTTTTGATGTCACACCCTTGTTCTTCCCACTTGGTTCTTCACTTTTCCATCTAGGTATAATGATCATAGGTTTATTCTTAGTTTTGTTGTGAGAAGAATATTAGTATGGCCATGGTAAGAACCCCTTATTATTGGAATGGATGGATGGATGGATGTCATGGTCTCACTGTATAGGTAATCAGCCCCTTATGATTTGATTAGGACAATCTTCACCTTATTGGAACTATATCTTGCTTTATTTGGTGTATTTTGTTGGAGATTAACAAAAATATGTATAGCACATATGATGCAATTCATAGAAAAATGAAAAAATAGAGAAAGAATTTGAAAAAAATATTAAAGAATATTAAAAGATTAAGAAATTAGAAAGTATAAAAGAATGAAAAGATATCAAATAATGTGAAATTGGTAAGAAATGTGAAAAGGTATAACAAGAAAAAAATGTAAACCAAAAATAATTATAAAACAAAAAGATAAAAAGCACTTATTAATTCCTAAATCAAGATAAGGTATCTCCCCCATGACTAAACTCATGGGTGAGTGTTTGGAAAATGGACCCTAGATCCCCTAGATCATTCACTCTAGGTTTCTCATTTACCATCCTTAGTGATTTAGTTGTTCGATTATTATCCCATGTAATATTGATGATAATCAAGATTTGGTCTTTTGGAGATATATATTTTGTTAAACTAAATAGCCTTTCCATTTTAGAAACTCAATCTATACTTTCTTTTTTATTCTTAAATTCAAAAATTAAGTCTTATTTTCCATTATTCATTAGTGTATGATTAAGGTTTATAATATCATTTCATGAGTTCTTAGTTTGGGTTATTTTCTTAGCATAGGAGTTAATAAGTGAGTCAGATGATTCCATGCATGTTTTGGATAGTTTTATGTTCTTAGCTTTAAGCCACTGTGTGTCTTTTGATTTAGTGGTTCATGTTCCTTTTTGTTCACACACTTGTTTCTAACATTTGTTATGGGTTGGTGTAAAGATTGTGTTGACATTCTGAAGTTTCAGTCCACAACTACATCCTTCTTTATCATCAATAATGCATGGAATTCTTTGCATATGTATGGCTCCTTATGTATCTTATTTGGAGATTTCCACATATAAATATCTCATTCCTAATAGCATCTATTTTGCTAAGCCATGCTCTTCCCATAATAATAGGAAATTCCTTATTATCATTCTTCATGTTAATCACCAAAAAATCTATCAAATAAGACCACCCATTAATAGTGGTGAATACATCTTCTATCTATCCCAAAGGAATGGTGATAGATTGACGTACTAGCTCCAACCTTATGTTACACTTCTTTAAGAACGATAGGTTCCATGCCTTGTATGTTTCTTGAGATATCAAATTTACTCCAAAACCTAAGTTAAGTAGAGGTTTGCATGGTTAATTTCCAACGATTTGTAAATAAGTCAGAGGAATTCCTAGATTAATTCTTTTCTTAGGAAGTATCCATACCTTTATCCAATCTTATACTATATCCATTAGCATGACAATTGTAAGTTTTTAATTTGGTTGTTGTAGAAGCATAGTGTTCGTAAGAGGATCTATATATATGCACAACCCTTTTCCTATAGTGTTGGTGGTATGATCCTTTCTCTATATATGCACAACCCTAGCAGCATTCTTTTGTTGTGGTTGTGATGATAATTCTTCTAGCAATCCTTGCATTACAGGTGGTGGTACAAGTGGTAGATGGTTAGAAAGTTGACTCAACAAACCAACCGCTTGTTGATGCATGTAGGGATTGGAATCCATTCTTAGAGGTATTGATCTATAGTGTTCTGGTGGATAGCACTAAGAAGTCTAAACTACTGCATTTCCTGAAGATATCAAATGTTGAACATAGTATTCATAAGGATCTAGTTGTTGATATCAATACTACTATCTCGGTGGTGGCATTACCCATGATTGTGGTTGTTGCCACTATTGATGATACTGTACTTGTGGTTGTGGGTAAGCTCCACTTGGATAGTAGGCTGGTTGGAAGGTTTGTCAGTAGTTACCTTAAGGATAAGATAACCATTTTGGCATTTTCTTTTTGATGAATCTTGGGTTAGGTGCATATGCCATTGTTTCTTGCAAATGTGTCATTACAAGACAAAATCCTTTAGGATGTTCATCCTAGTATACTATACATCCTTCCTCATCGTTTAAGCTTATATCAGAACATTCTACCACTAAAGTAACTTTTCCTTTTCATCTGTAGTCTATTTTTTCTTTTTCTCTTTACCCTTGATAAAGGCTTGCTTAGTTCTTTCTTCTATGATTTTCAAGGCTATAGTGAATTTCTCATTCACAAAATCCCACATTTTTTCTACCTTGATGGCTATGTCATTAACAAACTTTTGGATTGGTAAAGTCTTTTTCTGTATCACCTTCTCCAAGGATTTTTCTTCTTACTTATTACATACTCGTACATCTCTTTTCTAAATAGATGGATTTGATTATACTCCTCAGCTGATTCTCTCTTTTTCAATTCACCTTCTTCCTTCATCACTTGGTCAATTAGTTTCTGAATTCAATGGACAATCATTTCAAATAGCCTACCTTGGGCATAAACCCCAAGGGTTTCCTTGGTTTTATTCCTTAGCCCATCAAAAATATGTCTAAGTTGCTCCCTTTGAAAAAATCCGTGACCTAGACACCTATGCAGAAGCAAATAGTGTCTACCCATTGCCGCATCATGGGATTCATGAATCCCTTACTTCTAGCCCTGGATTTGCTTCCTAAGATTGGACACCTAAGAGTAGGTTTGGTGTTTATCATTGAAAGGTTTGAGCATGGTACTCCACCTTTTGATTGATTCAAGTTCTAATGATTTGTATTAGCTTTCTGCCTCCTTGATGAGTGTCTGAGGAAATAACTTAAGTTTCTACTAGTTACTTTCTATATTCTATAGGGTATAGGCATTGTGAAATGCTTGAAGATGATGTTGTGGACCTATGTTATACCCACCTTCAAACTTAGGAATATTGTTCATATCTAGTCACTTGATGTGGCTATCTCTCATGTGCCTAATTGAGATATATACAACTTCCCTTATGTTGATCATGCTTTAAGTAGCCAACAAGAATTCTTCATGATTGTAGGGCTCATATGCTAGATTATAGTGATGCCTCCTTTGATACTTATGTCTCTCTCTTTCTTCCCATCTATCCATGTTCCTTCGTGGTTCATTCTCTTCATCTTCTTCATCAAGGTATCTTGGGTGATAATCATGTCTTTCATGAACCTAGTGTCTCTTCCTATCATGGTCTCTATACCTTTGTTTCCTTCGGTTAGAGTCTACTGACCATTATGAGGAAGACGAAGAAGTTGGAGAATGATGTTAGCCAGTTCTCCTTTATGACTCTAGAATTTGTCTCTTTGTGATTCAACAGAAACTCTAGGCCTTGAGTCTTGCTTATGCTTAGAGTCATTCACTTCTCTTCTTGGTGTCTCTATGAGGGTTGAATGTAGTTGAACTTGGATAGGTTCTTCTAGACGAATAATAGGCATTTGGGAATTGACTTCATGATCATGGTAGAATTTATCTACTACAAATGCATCACCATCAAGTTCTTCTAGAACAACAGGAGAGTTAACCTACTTTCCCTTGTTATGCTCATGTTTGGTATTCATAGCAATGTCTCTCTGCACTTGTGCCTTTGTGGGTTAGCAAGGTCTCATCATATGTTTGGTCACATGATATCCTTCTTATGCATGATTCAAATTCATTTCCCTTAAACTTCTTTGAAGCATAATGGGTGCTAAATGCTTTGGAGACAAAACAATATTACCCTATAGGTCTCTCCACCTCATTTTCCCATCTTGATGGAAGATGAATGTGAAATCAAGGTAGTATCATTGTGAGCATAAGAGATTCTTTCTTGCATAGGCATACTCCAGTCTTCTTCATCATTTGTTCTGTCATTGTCCCTCTGTATCTCTTTGGCAAATGATAGTTTTTCCTTAGTTGAAGCCATGTTATAAGCGTGATGCTTGGTTAAGTATGTGTTATTAGAAGCATTTGAAGATTATGAAGATTTACTTTATAGTTCTTAATACAATGAACTTTGTAAGATCAATTACTTAGCATACATTAACACATCCCCTACAATGACACCAATAATGAGTGGTGGAGCAATCCCAACACTCTACCATACAAGTCACAAGTGCTAGTGTGCAACCATATCATTATCTACAAATGAACAATGTAATTATGTTAGTAATTGATATTGAGTTTGTGATCATTGTCTTTCCACTTTGAGTTAGTGATATCTAAGTGTATGGTTTAACTTGCAGTGAGGTATATGTTAAGTGATGTTGTTAGACTCATTTTACTCCTAAGAATGACCATAATGGAAACGAAGTAAAATGCTAAGTCTAAGTAATGACAAGAATGTAAATCTATTTTAGCCTACAATGATGAGCATCTAGTCCTAATTTACTATACATGCCTTGGGCTCATGTAACTATTACACTACTGAGCGAACCAAGTAATAAAACTATTGGGATTACCAAACGATTACACTTAAGCTTGCTCGAAACCAGTCGTACTCATTCTACTTTACTAATGAATAAGGAAAGTAAAGTACTTTGAAAATGTAAAGAGTTAACTAAGTAAACATAAAAATTAATCTAAGTAAAATAGTAAACTAAGTGGATGCTGCAATGATGAGAAGCAATCTTGATCTTTATTTTTGGTCATGAACTGTGCCCAAGTACATTTCACTCGAATAAAGATTTCACACAACTGCTAAACATCACATGTGGGCATTCACTTTATCACTAACTATGAAAACAAATTGCAAGAGTTTTGCTGAGGGTGAAATGGAAAAGGTGTTGATCATGCACCCAAGTGTTAGTATTTATATGGTTGCATGCATCCTGAGACATTGTATCAATGATGATGTAGAACAGATTAGTACATCGTATCTATGACATTGTTGCTACAATATTGTAGATATGATATTGCAACAGATGAAAATTTGACTTTATCAAAGGGTGACATACATAGAGGTTCAACTTCAAAGATTTTATATGTCTAGCTCTTTAGGCTTCCTCCCATATCAAGCAAGCATGCCAAGGGGCTTCTTCTCTCAGCTACTACCCCCTAGCACTTCTCAATGAGGTGGCTTATATTGTATCATAGTTGTGGTCTATATATATGTATAGTTATATTCCTCCACATTTATCATGTTATGCATCTAATACCAGTTTATGATGAATCATCTAGTGTCATTTTATAAGTTAATTGCAAGCCCTAGATTCATGAAATTTTCATAGCATGTGTTTATGATTTTCGGGCATTCTAGCCTTTCACTTCATACTTGTAAGGTTGGTGCATGTTTTAGGCTTCTTAAGTTATTTCTATCTTCATTCAGAAAACTTAGAAAACTTCTAACATGTTCCTTGGCATTCGGGCTCTCATCCAAAATTAAGTAAGAAAAGTGCACACAGTAAGAATGGTAACTAGCCTACATCAATGCAAGTGCATTGACACACCCCCCTTGTAGGCCTAGTTTACCCCCTTTGTTTGCCTCTCACATTTGGTGTATTTGCAACATGCATAGGTTGTGCTAACGAACCTCCATCAATACTTGGTAATTCGCGATCCTTTGTTGTTTTGCTACAAAAACTATAAATACTTGGGATAAGCTCTCACATTTAACAACTTCATTCTAGCATTCCCACTTGGCTTTTGGCATCTAGTTTTGTGTGAAGTGCTTTTCCTTCCTTGAGTAAATTGATTCCTTATTTGTTTGTATTTTAAGTCGTCACTTTCACAAGTGCATCTAGACTCTATTAGCATGCTAGTTTGCTTATGTAGCCTAATCATTTGGTTGATGCAAAGTCCAATGTTTGTACAATGAATAAAGCTTGTGATTTTCCCTCATTCTGCCATTGATGCCTTAAACACTAAAACACTATAAAGCATAAAACACTAAAAATAACACACTATTCTTGGCAATCCACTCAACATTGCCTCCAAATTTTACAACTAGATCACACTGCAATTGGTATGATAAATCCCATTGGTCCAAAACCAATGGGAACCCTATCATATATAAATTGACAAATAGCTTCAGCCTCTATTGGCATCATCTTTGCTTTAAGAAGCATAATATCATATTGTGTCTATCTCTTCAATTTAAATACATTGAGTAGAAAAGACTTATGAATTTCTTCTATTTTAAAAAAATTTATTTGATAGAGCAAAGCCCCATACAACATACCCATAAATAATAGTATGTTAAACAATGGCATGATAAAGTTGTTTTTGGATATCCTAGGGTGGAATAGATTCCTTCTTATATTGTTTTTTAAAGCAAATAAGGCTTTCATGCCACTTGTAACTTTTTGAGTAATGCACTCATCCCATTTGTAATTACAAATGTATTCTAGGCCAAGATATTTGCAAGAGGAAATTATGTATTCATGTTCATGTCCTATAGCAAAATTGTATATCTTACTATGTGTCCCATAAATCATTATTTTTGTTCTTTGGACATTAACTTTTATTCTTCAATGTTGACAAAAATCGTCGAGTATTAAGCATTTACTGCAATCCTTCCATTGAGTTTGAAATTATGGCAAAGTCTTTAGCATACAGTAAAAGTCTCTGACACAACTGCTTCTAAATGTAATTGCAAGTTGAGTATGTTTAATGGTTCCTGCCCTGTCCAGGCAATAGTGGGATAGATAACATTATTTAGATTGTTCTGACAAAATAAGTTACGAGACAGATTTGAAATTTCAAATTCACTTTGATTTAAATTTTTGTACTTTCGCTGGCTCTCAATTCAATATCATTCGGTTTGTATTTTTCTCTAGTTGCCCAACTTTGATTTTTGAGACTTCATTTTATCCTTCGTTATTAATTTTGCTTCAACACTCGTTTAGTCTGTCTTTGATTTTCTGTTTCAACACAGCTTCGGTCTGTCTTTCATTTTCTTTAATTTGTAATTACTACAACAGCTTCAGCTTTTCCACAACTTTATTGTTGATATGCTGCAGACAATTTCTTTGCAATGGCTTTAATACTGAAATTCAAGGTGAGTTTTTTTTTTTTTTTTTGTCGTTGTCAGAGTGGGATTTCATTGTTCCGTCACTGGTCAAAAGCGGAAAACCTTTTCCAGAGAATCAAAAGTTTTAAAAATAAGAAGATAAATTTAAGCAACATTGTTTAAACACTGACGTTGAAGTTCGCAGGCTTTTTAAACTTCAAACTGCTCCCACGAGGATTGGGTTAGCAGAAAACAAGAAGATTTGAATAAATTTAGTCAAAAAAATTTTAAATTAAATATATACTAATGATATTTTTTAACAATAAATAAACATACCTTGAAATTTTCTTAAAGTTAAAAGACCATGTTTAGTAAAATTTTGATATCACACCCTAAACATCATGCCTGTCTGCCCTTTTTTATTGAAATAGGCAGCGAAATTTGCAGGGGCACCAAAAACGATGGCAGGAAACAATAATTCACGATCCAGCGACATTGGATAAAGCACAGCCAGTCGACGGCAAAGGTAGGAAGATTCCGCTGTTGGTTTAAATGCCATAACATAACTAAATGCTCTCATTAGAATACAGGCACAGGCCCAGCACGTACAAGACATTTACTTTATTTATTCATTTGCTGCACAAGAAGGAAGTTTCTGTTTACTCTCATTTTCGGAGTACTTGACTTTCCATGTGCGTGTGAATGTGAATGTGCAGAAGCTGCCTCAAAGCGTCTCTACCGGTTGGCCGACAGCGTATGGTTCCCAATCACACGTGTCCCAGCTCAAAGGAACACGACAACACACACACAACTGGATTGGACTCCATTTCTGTTATCCTTATCTTACCTATCTTCCATTTTGACCTCCGTGTTCGTGCTGCAGTTTTGCTTAAGGAATTGATCAATGCACAAAACACCGTATCCGTTCTAGAAAGTTATGTATATGTCGTACGGTACACTGTAGTTACGATGTTTGGCGCTATTCCAGAATGATAGGTGGCTTTCACAGGCTTTAAGGTACGCTAGCAGTCCAACTGTCGCAGGATGATTATTTAATAGCGCGCATCGCTGGGAAATCCGAAAACATCAGTTTTGTTTTTGAAATTCCTCTTTTTGTTGATGAGCCTTTAAGTCAGATCGGTAGGTTCGTTGGCTTGCAATGAAACTTTTGGATCAGAGACGTAGAGCTTAAACATTTAATTCAAGGCGTCAAGGATATTTGTATGAACTTTTGGAATGAGAATGATCGGTACTACGCTGCTTGTACTTAAATGTTTCCGTTTCTTTTTCAAATCAATGTTTTAGGTTTTAACACTGACAAAGGTTAGATCTTCGATATGATTCCATTCAGAAGAGGTTAGGATTTAAGAATTAGGTTATTTTAGTAGATTTGTTGTTTTGCGGATGATTCGTTGTTATAGGAATGATTTGTTGCAGATTTGATGAAATATTTATATGATCTTCCCGCCGTGTTAAAAGCTACTTAAATGGATAATGACAACCCAGCGATTTTCTCTAGCAAGGATGTTACAGACGGAGAATAAAATCAAATTATGCTTCTTGCGTCAAAATAAAAGTCACAGCAGAAGGACGACGTTGGGGCCTTGGCGGTGGGGCACAAGGTATATGAAACGCAGGCCGCGTTGCCCTTTATCTGCACTGCAGCCTTTCAAAATTCTTGTCAATGCTTGGCTCTTTCCTAGGGTTAGCTGTCTCCGCATCTTCAGCATAATATTTGGAAAAAAAGGAAAAAGAGGATACGTGGCATTCTCATTGTATCGAGCTAGGTCGAATTTATGAATTATGATTATCTAATTCAAAGGCTAATCAACGGCTACTGCTCCTCACTGTTTGCGATGCATAGTTTGCAGAGAATGGATCCAATCATATGCAAGTTCGTAGAGAATGCCCTAATCGAAGGTCAACCAGGTAGATAGCTTAAAATTCGTTGGTAATATAAATAGCATTCAAGATCAACATCATATATTCTTCTGCAATGTTCTAAAGCATATAAATGAGTTTTTGAGATATTAATTTGTTCTAAATCCTACTGACCAGAAAGGTAATAAAATTTCAATTTCAATTGGTGACTTGAAGTCTCGTTCCATTTCATCCTGTGGCTCTCAGGTTGTACTCGGTGGCCTTTGCGCACTTCGACTGTTGACCGAAGCTCAGAGGATTTGAAGTTTTATTGCGGGACGTTTTTCCTCGACTCTCTTAAGCACTTCAACAAGGTTTAAGTAGGATTCCATTGCACGGGGTTTGTATGAATGCATTAGACCTATAAAAATCTATCCCGATATTTTGCAATTCAGGTTTATTGCCATGTGAGGTTGTATCGAGGAAAGTAGTCACGAATTATAGGACTAAATGAGCATATCATTTTGTAATTCATCTATCAACCTTCAACAGAACAGAGTCTGCTTAGGGAGTTTGAAAAAGCATCTTTCCAAAGACAGGGGTCTGAAGGGGGTGTTCTTGAACTAACACCACTACACACCCTGAAATTCATTGTCTAAAAATTTGTTTTTGAGGCTTGATACGAGACTATATACTCTTGAAAATTTATAGGTAAGGGGAAGTTAACTACATTTGTTTGGTTTGAACAACAAAATCTTTGACTGAAAAGATAACACAGGTTCCGTGGAAACTGGAAACCCAGCTGCTTTCAGTAGATTGCAGTTTTGTCAGCTGCTTTATTCGATCGCCCATTCAGAACCTAAATGCAATCATAGTGTACTTCAAATTGAAAATAGCCCTAGCTAAGTGCTTAAAATTATTTCTTGGGAATAGAATACCAGTTATTTCTGCCTTTAACAGCGAATGATAGGCATCCCCGATTATAGTGGCCTGAAATATGTCATGGTAGACAATCAGCAGATTTACATACTCGGTTACCAATTATGAATCCTTAAAGTAAACAGGGAGCCATGTTGCCTGAAATAATGCGGTCCAACATGGCAACGAGACCCAGCGTATACATATATATATATATAAAGATATACACAGATTGTGCCACTTGGGTGTGTGTGACGACTTTGAAAATGCCTTGAAAGAATCAAGTGATAGCAGATAGCATGTCTTTGCCTTTATTTTTAACTGAATACAGCAAGACAACCTAACTGCTACCAAGAAGCTGAGGAAAAAACAATTATTCAAGTAACAACATTCAGATCAAGACCCAGAATCCTGGGTTGCAACAACAATCCGGGAATTAACTAAAAAGGAAGACTTTTTGAGCTTGAAGTCGCAGTGAGGGATTTGAAACGATTTGAGGGGGCAAAATCCTCTGGAAGATTTGCCCTCTTGATAATCCGTTGCATATTGTGCTGCAAGCTCTGTTGAACCAGATGTTTCACAACTCTCCTCTCCTCTGTCAAGTATCCTCCGTTCTCTCTATCATTGATTGCATCAATTTCCGATTGCTGATCATTCAAAGGAGCAGAAACTGGAGAGCTTCTTCTGTTCTTATCCTCCCTGATAGACTCCAGTATTCTGGAGGCTCTCTTCTGTGCTAAAGCTGTGCCAAAGAGAGTAAGCTCTAGCAGAGATGAGACTATGCCACTTTCAACCATGGCTTGTCTGTGTGACCAACTATTATGGGACATTATCATGAGAATGTAGGCTGCCTTTTCTTGGCATTTTGGAGCGTCATTCCAATTAAGCACATCTATTAAAACTTGAAAAGCTTCGTCCACATTTCCAATTGCCTTCCTTCCATCTTCAGTAGCTGCGAGATTGCTTAACGTAGCTAAAACTTTGTCAGAAACGTCCATGTCGACAATCATGTCCAACAGAAGCTCAGCTACTCCCGTTTCTACAATTGTTCTAGCATTAGCATGACATATTGACAGGTTGTAAAGGGCTCTCAGTGCATCCTTTCGGCCCTGTGAGCTTCCATTTTCCATGATACCGACAAGGAAGGGAACTGCTCCAGATTGTCCTACAATAAACTTGTTGACATCCAAGGCGGACAAGCTTAGAAAGTTTGCCACCACAGCTTCTCTAACAGAATCGTTTGATGTTTGCAAAAGCTTCACCATCTTGTCCACGGCTCCGGTTTTTACTATTGATGCCTTGTTTCTGTAACATCAACAAAACGAGGGCTCATTAATCAACTACCAATTGAGTTACCTTCTGGGTGAGTGACTTATGGTTACTGCAATTGGGACTACCAAACCAAATTCCAACATTGCTACTGTAACAAATTCATCCATCTGTTAACAAAACGAAGCCAATTAATTGGTTTTCACTTTCAGGGAAAAAGCATCGTCTGAGGTCTTGCTCAATTAAATCGGTTGCATTGCATTGAAAGACAGTTGAAACCAATGAAGAAGAACTGAACTATATCAGTGCGAGAATCATAAAGAAACTTGAAGTCAAACAGATAGATAACAGACACACATGCTAGGATTAGAAACTCACAGATCATTGCCAATGGCGAGATTTAAGAGTGCAAAGAGAGCAGAGACATGCATGCGTGTCTCAGCCAAGTCCAACATCCCCACAAGAGGAGGAATCGCCCCCAGCATTGCCAAGGTCACTCTTGCTTCAGCATCATCCTTTGCATACCTTCTAATCTCTTGAGCAGCTTTTTCTTTGTCCTCCTCTTTGCCAAATTGCAGTACCTGTACTGTCGTCTGAAGCTGGTTAAACAGTTTGATCTTCTTGTCCATTTGAGTAACGTTCTGCCTTTCCTCTGCAGCAACAGTCCCTACTCCTCTCACATCTTCCTGCTGCGTTGTTGTCCTTTGTTCCTCCGATCCACCACGAAGACGTTTTACTAGCTCTTTCCAATCCAGATCTTCACTGTTAGTTCCATTCTGATAGGACTGAACCAGCGTAGATTTATGATTCAGCTTTCCTTTCTGTACAGTTTCAGAGGACCCAAAACTTGCTGCCCTAACATCTACATTATTCGTAGTATTGTTGGCTCCATTTCCCTCGGAGACGCCATCCAATCTAGACTTTGCTTGACGTTTTAGAGAGTCTCGGCCTGAGATCACAGACGAACTTCTACTGTCACGGATCGACGAGGAACCACAACGCATTGTGTCAATAATTTTTCTTCCAAATGAAGCCCTGCTGAATGCAAATGATGCCCTCGCAAGAATGCCCTCCCTTTCGATCATGATTTCTCCTCCTGCCGAGCGACTCGACATTGCTTGCAACTTTCACAGTCCGGCCTCGAGAGTTAAAATCTCGAGACAGTCGAATTGTCATAAAATCGAAGAAACAATATCGTGATGGTGAACAGTATCTTCAAGATGATCAGCACACTCGAGTAAGCCGATTACCGGAAACTGCTTAATCCGGAGAGCTGCATTGTAGTTCGAACCCACAATATTGTACAGACATAAATCCCTCGTCCTCTAACGGCCGGCCGTGTACTCTGCAGATTGCCAGATTCTTTTCCAGTGCGTATTGCCTCTAGGATAGCAGCTGTAAACCTGGAACCAAACATGGCAAGGTTTTCAAAACCAAATCATCAGATAAAATCAAGCAATGGCTACCGGGTTAGTAGGCTATACAGTTTTTTTGACCCAGATCAAGTCTGGAAATTCTAAGATTTCGTTGATCCTAAACGATAAACCCTTCCTAAACGAAAGCGTCGCCCTATTTTTCCAATCAAACTTAGTCAGGAAACTCAGGTACCTTCCGAGTTATATCGCAGCTGGAAAATCCCACCATGGAAAAGTGCCTGACAGAAAATGTGCTATTCAGCCCGTTTAATTCCCTGCTATGTGAAAGTTTGAAACTAGAAACATAAATTCTGATGTTCCCTGAAATGGCCGTATCACTGGAGATATGAAAATCCCGCACCGTATCAACTCAATATGAACCCACACAGAGAACTTTATAACAAATCAGAAACAGCATCCGCAGCAACAACAGCTGCAAGCAGCCTGCAACGCTGCAACCATTTAATGGCTACCGGCACTCATATTAGCCCGTATTCAGCCCCCTCAACGATTTGCACAACTGCAACGCACCCCGTAGAAAAATTTACAAAATCTGCAGACAGACAAAGCAGCAGGGATGGAGACCAATCCAAATTGATGCAGACCTGAGGTGAGGTACACGCAGAGAAACTGCATTCCACCCGAATATATTCAAGTCTGACGTTTAGGGCTTGATATAGTGATTGAATGGTCCTCCTACTCACCCAATGAAGAAGCAGCAGCTGAGAAAGATGCAGCAGCACATTGACCACAAAACTACTAGTAATACTACGCAGGAGACCCACTCCAGCATTGATGATGGAGTCTGTCAAATGCCCAATTTCAAAGCCCAAGCAAAAACCTACAATACAATGCTGCTGCTCTTCTTCTTCTTCTACTGCTGCTGCTGTAGCAGGGGCGGTGAAATTGGGTATTTCAATGTCTTCCTTTAATAGTAATAATGTCATCCGCATGACTTACATCATGATATATGTGGATGAATTGTTGCTTGCAGAGAAGCACAAGAAGAAGAAGAAGCTTAGGCGGAGCCCCTGCTTTGCTCTGCTGTGCTCTGTTGGGTTCTTGTGTATGAGTTGTCAGTGTGTACGACTGACTGTACCGAGCTTTCTGTGCGTCATGCTCTATTTTTCGTGCCGTTATTACGAACTCCATCCGATGGTAACCGCAGTAATAATAAATTCCAAGATCTTAAAGAATCAGGGAAAACGTTCCTGTTTTTCCACGGAATCAGGACGATGCCACAAGCCAAACGGTAACAGATTGCGGTGTCCCTATTTACCGTGATCGTCATTCAATATTTCTTTTACCAGTCCTTGGGAAAGCCCAAGTAACGTTGCATAGATGTTGATACTTGAAACAGAGACTTTTATCCTTCTTCTCTGGAATGTGGAGCGAAACCAAAAGTCGGAAACACGTGACCAGTGACTGTAATTACCAGTTTTCAGTCGTGCCATGATCTGAATGACTCATTTTGTTTTGTGCGGTGGGGCCAACTGCATTTTTCATCGCCTTAAAAACTTTGCAGTATTCCTCCGGTGGGTCCAGCGGCATTTTTCATCCGCTTAAAACTTTGCAGTATTCCAAGGCTGCTGCCGGCGACCAGGTAAGAAGTGCTTAATTTGGCCGTGTATGCTTGCCAGGAGTAGGTAAAAATTATCAAAACTGAACCAAATTAAATCCGTCCTATTGCTATCATCATTTACTTAGTTTTCTGGTTGTGCTTTTCCCTTCGTCCGCACGCTCCTGGACATGAATAGCAATGAAGTTTTTGATGTTATTTTAAAAAGGTCATTAAATTATTGCAAAACGGTCAGTACATTATTACTTGCAAATGGCTTTCCAAGCAGCTTAGCAGCGACTTCGTTCTAGAATGCTCCTTTCCAATTACTTTTCGATTAAATTAACGACAAAGTTATTAATTCTTCTTGAGATCTTAACCATCGACCTGGTTGCAATTCTTTTACATTCATCATTAGTGAGCGTGCTGGTTTCAGTTTAATCCTGGTGGGTCTGGTTTTTTGTTGTTTATTTTTCCCTGTGGGTGGGGGCAGGGCGGAACAGAGCGAATGTTTTCTTCTAGGAAGGGAAGGACTTCAATAAGTGAAGACTGGGTAGTAGTAGCAGTAGTAGGTGTAGTTGAAGAAATAGAATTGGTGTTCCGACTTCTCCCGTACCGTGGCACTGGTGCAATAATTAAATATTTGCTTGTTGGCTGCCTGCCTGGCTGTACGTTTTAAGTGGTGTGGCATGGAATGGCATGAATAACATCATAAGGTGGTCTGCTTGCCTCCTGACTCCCACCGCTTTCCATGCATGTCACGCGTTTTCGCCTGCACTCAACTGACGATTAACAGTACAAAACATTCAGAAAGAGATTGAATATAAAGCTACTTTTTATAAAGTAATTAGACAAATACTGTAGAATCTTTTAACAAAACGACGACGTAGCCGGAGTTATCGAAGTAATATTGCACGCTGAGATTCTTGTAGCATTGTGGGAAGTCTAAAGGAAAGAATAATGTGGTATTATTAGATAGAGTTTTTGTACAGTATTTATGGTTTATAATGTTATTTCACACATTGTAAATAAATGATTTTATGATTTCGTGATAGGATTGTTTCAGTCGTATCATATCAATGATCTTGATTTGTTTTGTACTTAAACTCTGTTCAATAGATCAGATCTTAGGACCATTACTTTCTATGTCAGCAAATGGCAATTGGAAAATGAAGTGCCAACCTTTTAAGATTGTGCATGTTAACTTTATCTTTAGTATTATACAAATGTATGCAATTTTCAAAGCCATCTCTTCTATTTGATGTTGAAAGAAGATTCATTCTATACATAAAAAATCATAATCTGCAACATTTCTTTTATCTTTTTGAATATTTATTAGAACATCTTTAAATCCTTGTTGGCTAGGATTATCTTCTTGTAATCATAATGGCTAGATTTTTAGAAGTATAAGGAATAGCATTAAAGAAGCATTTTTCATAGGTTACAATGTTGTGCCTATGACATCATAGTTGCAACATCACATCTATGACATCATAGATAAAATGTATTTAGCGGTGGTAAAATTTATAAATACCCACCACCTATCACATTAAATGCATCATTTGGGTCATAGTGTAATGAAGCCCTTGTAGTTTAATTTTGTGAAAGTTAGAACTTGTCACCAAGCGACTGCAACATGAGCCAAGTAGATTGTTTAAAATCATATTCGATTGACTATGTACTTGAACACATTTTCATGATGGCAATAAGATCATGATCTATTTACCTTTATTGTAGCACTTTGCATAGTTTAATAATTTTCTCAATTGCAATTTAATTTCTTAATACACTTAGCATAATATTTACTTTCCCATGCAAGACAATGATTTGGCAGAATGAGTGTGACTAGTTTCAAGCATAGACATGTACTCACTTGGTAATCCCAATAATGATATCACCTGGTTTACCTAGTAGCATAATGCTTGGTAACCCCAATAGTAAGTATGTGAGTTCAAGATGTATACATACTAGGATTGAACATTCATTATCTTCAGAACAATGAAGTATTAGCCTAGTTGTAAGACTCTTGATTTGAAAGCTCCAAGTCATGGTTCAATTTTGGTGGAAAATGCTAAGTTATAAAGTTCTAATTGGACTATCTATTTTAGGTGTCCTTATACCCCCAAATTCATCAATTTAGGCTAGTCTAGGATTTACTTAATTGGACATTAGATTAGTTAGATGAATTAGTTATGTTTTAATATTTTAATACTATTTTGATATGGTCGTCTCAACATCAACATCATATGCCTTAGCCACACTTAACCATACATATTAGGCCACACAGATATAACTAGGAGAACAATGGCCAATGATCCATCACTTGCTATTTAGACATCCAAACTAGCCTAGTTTAAAAAATTTAACTAGGTTGCATGTAAACACTTGTGATTTATATGGTTGAGTATAGGAACTACTCTACTACCCATCATTGGCACCACTACTAGGAACTAGTGCTAGTGATTTAAATAACTAGATTCATACATGGATTGCTATTAGAATTTAAAATGATTTCTCTCATGGAAATAATATTATTTTATTCAAGCATGCTAAATTAAGTGAGAGATGTCTTCTTCTTACAAGGTTGATTCCCCACTTGCTGATGATTCTACAAGTAGATGCAATAGGACAATAAAGAATAAGAATAACATACCCTAATAACTTAAAGTGGTCCACCAACATCTAGATACCTATTATCTAGATTTTACTTCCATTCTCCTCTAGGATGTTTACTTTTTGAGGGAGGGACTTGGAAGGCAATATTGTGTTATCACTTGATTTTTTCAATTTCATCAATGCTCATGGAAACATTGATGAAACTGAGACTAGAAGTGACTGCTAGTGACTATAAGGTGGTTGACAAAATGTCTAGGTCCTACTAATCCATTGAAGCACAATTGCAAAAGGATCATTTTATGAAAGCACATAATGATGCCAATAAGGGGAAGGAAGCTACCATTTCCCTTAGATTGCAATCTAAAAAGGAGGATACTAATTATTAATTTGGCAAATCTCATCATTGAAATTCTTTAATCCCTATTGTAGATGACACAACTGGACCATGACTACATTCAACCTTGGCTAGCAACTAAGAGAAACAAATGATAAGACCCAACACAAGGAGAACCTCCAAGCCTAAGCCTTCTAGTACGCCAAGTGATGAGTCGTCATGGTTTGGCCACATTGATAAGACCTTGTCAATGGGATCTCATCGATGTGATCTCGTCGATCTAGGGTTTGACCCATTAATGTGTACCTGTCAACGAGGCTTCCTGTTTCGCTATAAATATGCACTTACCCGATGTATTTATGGCATAAGTTTTCATAGTTGTAGCGAAGCACTTGTAGTTTTTCCACTTCATAGTTAGAATATTTTTTAAGTGCCCATAGTAGAAGTCCAATAGTGTATGGACCTTTATTCAAGAGCACTGTTGTACATGAGTACTTTAGTGTGTGCAGCAATAAAGACGAGCTTTCTTGATAAATCTTGCAACACTTGGATTAGATTAATTATTTCCTTATGCATTTAATATTCAAGCAATTTACCTTAATTTTTTTAAGTAATTAAGTAATTAATTAATTAATATAGATTAAATCGTAAACATAAGTACGACTACTTCTAGCATACATTTAATGCTTGGTAATCCTAGTAACGCTTAACATTTGGTAACCCAGTAGCGCTATACATGTTTAGGATATGTACGGCAAGTGGGAACAAATGCTTATGTTAAGATTAGTTAAGTGATAGCTACTTATTAGATTAGTTAAACATAAAATTACTTTATTCTTTATTCTTGTTCTTAGGTGACTTAATTCATAAAATAGAAAATGATAAAAATCATATACCTTAATTACACTTAATCATACCCTTGAACTTCACAAGTGGAACTGGGAAGACAACAATTACAACAATTAGTTTCACCTCCTAGAACCCAATGTACTTAGAGAACTAAAGTCTCTAATATTTGATCGGATCGTTGAGTGAATGCTAATGATTTGTATGGTTCGCTATAGGGTATATTCACCTCTCATCGTTGGCACTATTGCTAAAGACTTTAGTTTGATACATGCACTATCTAGAACTTAGTGAAAATTATTCAACATCGTTGGACCGAACCTTAAAGTCACAATCATTCTAACTAATAACACTTGTAAAAAGCACACTGACTTTTCTTCTAATTTAAAAATGTCTTCTTCTCACAAGGATGATTCTTTGCTGAAATTTAAGCATACATCTAATCAAAGGAATGAATGATCAAATCTACTAGTGCCCCAACAATGTTGAGTGGTATATACTCATCTTGAGGAGTATGTGCCTGATTTCACCTTCATCCTGCATCAAGATGACCAAATGCGATGGAGGGACATGAAGGGCAACATTGTGTTGTTGCTTGATCAATTAGTTCTTGCGATGCTCCAACAAACTCTTATGAAGTTGGGCATCTACGACATTCATGTTAAGTACGTTGTGCAAGATCACACCTCTAGGGATTACCATCCCATTGAGGCACAATGCAAAATTGATCGATAGCAAGAGAAGTGTTATGAAGCTACGAAGCGAAAATAGTTCAATAACCCCTTGTTCTTGTTGAGCCAAAATGACATTGAGGATCCCTTCTTTGGGGGTTCTCATTTCACTAACTCTTCTCCCCTTGATTTAATGAAGAGGGCTTGAACTAGAATTTATAGTCCACTGTAAACAATCTTGGTTTAGGTAAGAATGAGTGCCATGATCATGGGGGATCCAATGATGGGAGTCATGGCAGGGATAGGGACAAACATCATGATGATGATCGTGGCCATGATCATCAAAGAGGAAGTGGTAGGCACTGCAATGCTATTCCTCCTCCCTCTTCACCTTTGTCATCCTCTTCTTCCTCCTCTAGCTTTGACTGAAGCTACAAAGGGCGTGACCATGATGGAGGTGACTAGCGAGATAGAGATGATTGTAGGGCTTGTCAGAATCCCTATATCCTTATCACGATTCTTATCCTTTTGTGCATGTCCCTCTACCCTCAACTCAATTACCACCTGCTCCATCAATGTAGGGCAAGATTCTAGCCCAGCCACAACAATGAAACACTATTAGGGCTACTAACTTACAACCAACTCCTTAGCTGAGTGGTTCAGAAACTAAATCCCGAAAAGGACCATTCTTCTGAACTAATGGTTTTGCAAAGCCCTTGCAAACTCATGCAACTTATAACCCTGCTTTTCCCTCATTCTTTTCATCCAATCCATTCGAGTATCCTTCAAAGAAAACACCTCCCAAGGTGCATACCATCATGCTAACCCATGTAGTAACTAATTGGATAAAGGCTAGCCACCTTCCTAAGAAAAGATATGATCCTGGAAGTTCCTTAATCTATTTGCACATAGCTGGGAATGAGAAATGCAAGGCTCTTCTTGATTCAAGTTATAGTGTTAAATTGATTTCTCATGAGATGTACAGAGCTTGGAACCTGTCTTCACTTAAGAAGAGTAACATTTGTCTTGAGTTGGTAGATCAATCCATCATTGTCCCCTTGGGACTAGTGGAGGACATTATGACTGTCATCTATGGTTGGTCCTATCTTATCGATTTCTTGGTGATCTGAGTTGACAATTACAAAGGGGACTTCCTAATTATCATGGGAAGGGCTTAGCTAAGTACCATTGATGCACGACTAAGTATCAGAAACATTTCCTTGGAGATTTCCAAGGAAAATGCATTTGGAAAGATTAAAAAGAAGAGAGTTCCATGCATTGTGTACAGTGATACAAGGTCCAACTATGTGCAGAAACTATGATATATCAAAAGTATATCAATCACAACATGCAGACAGTGTGTAGATGAATTTGAAATTCAAAGGTGCCTATGCACAATAGTAAAAAATCAAGAGGGCACCCAGTGACTAATAGTTAATCTTCAAAGCAACACACTTTTCATGGAACCAACTGAGAGTCAAATGAGTGCCTATGTTGAAGACATGGATGAATTGGAGCAAGTCCATCACCAACTCTCCAATGATGAATTTGATGATACTTATTGGGGAGAGTTGGAAATCCCTAAAACTTTTAAACAAGAGCTCCTAGAGTTGAAAGCTCTACTGCTGACATGGAGTATGCTTTCTTGAAAAATGACAAGCCAATGATAATCAATGCCAATCTTACTCCTAAATAGAAAGAGAAGCTGTTGAAGGTGGTTAACAAATGGCTAGCAACCTTTGCTTGGTCATATCTTGAACTCACTAGGATTAATCCTAGGATATGCTAGCGTTGCATCAATATTGATCCTTCCATAAAGTCAAAGAGGTAGGTGCAGTAGTGGTTGAATCCCAAATTAAAGCAGATTGTCAAGTAGGAGATTAAAAAACTCCTTAAGGCGAGGTTCATCTATCCCATTGCAAACAGCGGCTGGGTTAGCCCACTAGTGATTGTGCTAAGAAAGGTGGTTAGTGGAGGGTTTTTATTGACTTTAGGTTGTTGAACATGATGACCTACAAAAATCATTTACCATTGTCATTTGTGGACCAGGTGTTGGACATTGTCTCTAGACATTGCTTTTACAACTTTCTGGATGGTTATGATGGCTATAATTATATTCAAATTGCACCTAAGGACCAAGCCAAAACCACATTGACAAGTCCTTGGGAAAATTTTGCATATAGAAAGATGCCTTTTGGTGTATGCAATGCCCCTACAACCTTCTAACACCTTGTCCTTAGCATTTTTCAACAATAGATTGGTAGTGGGGTGGAAGTCTTCATGAATGACTTCTCCACCTATGATGTTATGTTTGAGCAAGCACTGGACTACCTTGAGCAAGTGCTTAAAAGGTGTGTGGAGACTAACCTTTGGTTCAATTGGCAAAAGAGTCTTCTAATGATCTAGGAGGGCATTGTGTTGGGGCATAGAATCTCACAAGAATGGATTGAGGTGAACCTTGAAAAGATTAGGATCATCCAAGGAATTACTCATCAACTGAAAACTATTAAAGATGTTTGGTCATTCCTTGGCCACATTGGCTACTATCGGTGCTTCATAGAGAATTTTTTAAAGATTACTAAACCATTGGTGAAGTCAACAAAGAAAGATGCTTCATTTGTATGGACTGAGAAATGCAAAAAAGAATTCCAAAATCTCAAGTAGAAGCTTGCAAAAAATTTGATGCTACAATGGCATCCTCACTTATCTTCTCACTCAGGACATGCCACAAGAGTTAGAACATAGGAAGAAACAATAGCTTCTCTAGCAGGCCAAACACTTCATGGAGATTAATGGATACATTTACAAGGTGTGCATTGATGGCCTGGTTTGTTGGTGTATTCCTAATGCTGACCAACTACGTGTTCTCCTAGATGCTCATGAGGGCCTTTGTGGGGAACACTATGTTGGAAGAAACACAACCATTAAGATCTTGATGGTAGGGTATTATTAGCTTACACTCTTCAAGGATGCCCAACAATTCATTTGCCCTTGTGAATGCTATCAACGTAATGGTGGGATGACCACTCAAATGGAGGGACTTCAATAGTGGATCCAACCACTAGAACCCTTTGACATTTGGGGCATTGACTTCATGGATCCCATCACACCCATGTCGAATGGAAAGGTGTACATTATAGTCACTATTGACTATTGTATGAAATGGGTAGAAATAGTAGCCTTCATTGACTATACATCCTCTACTGTTGCTTGTTTTGTACAATGGAATGTTGTAAATAGGCTTGGAATGCCATGTGCACTGATTTTTGATAATGGTACTCACTTTACAAGTACCACTTTTTGAAAACTCATGCAACGCTTGGGGGTAGATAATAAATTAACAACACCCTACCACCCCTAACCTAACAGTCAAGTAGAGGTTACTAGTACAGAGATCTCTATAATGCTAACAAGAACAATTAGCAAATATAGGAGAGACTGGAGCATAAAAATCAACAACATCCTGTACGCTTACTGCTTAACATGGAAACTCCCTATAGGCTATTTTCCTTATGAGCTGGTGTATAGAAAATTGCCAACTCTTCCTATTCAATCAAAGCTCTATACACTTTCAATAGCCTGTGACCTTGATCTTGACCTTAGCGTAGTACAAAAAGAAAGATTGATCAACCTCAACATGCTAGATGAGAATATATTGGTGGCCTTATCCTTGAATGAAGTGCACAAGGCATTTAGCAAACAATGCCATGACCTCAAAATAAGAAAGGTAAAATATCAACTTGGAGACAAGGTTCTTTACTAGAACCCCATACATGTACCTCAAAAGAGTAAGTTCCAAACATTGTGGAAAGGACCTTACATCATTTACAAAACCTTTTCTTCTAGGGCCATGTTCATCTACAAACTTGAAAGCCCAAACAAGAAACAACTGGTCAACATGCAGTAAATAAAACCTTTCCATGAGTCCAAGCAAGCTAGTGCTAGTAACAACTCTTCGAATGAACAACCACACTCAATTTTTCAAATCTCCTTCTTCCAACTTAGTCATGGGGGAGATTGTCAACCATGCTAATCAATTAAGTGGCTCCTCAATTTTTACCCTTTTTGTTTTACACTTTGTTGTTTTTATACTTTTTGTTTTACATCTTTTTGATTCTACACTTTATTGTTTTCTACCATTTTTTATTTTACACCATCAGTAGTATGTTTTATCTTTATTGGATATTTTAAAATTTCTTTTATAATTTACTTTATTTTTATATGTGAATTTTTGTTCTATTTTTCCAATAAATTACTTTATTGCCAATAGGACATAGTGATGCTATAGTTGTTT
>MNCI01005895.1:1342241-1356347 GCA_015680685.1 Gnetum montanum
AACTATTGAAAATCAACATGCATGAGGATTTTTAACCCAATAGTTGATCTTGTCATACATTAGATATGTGAGGTATTATACCAAACAATCCTTGATGACTATTTTAAGTTAGTATTTGAAACACCACATAGAAAATCCATGTTGCAGCCTACAACCAAAACCATTTGTAATTTGGTCAAAAATAATGGTAGACACATTTACCTTATTTTTTCCAACACCTGGAATTATAACCTTCATCATTAGAGTTTGAGGCAAAATTTTCAATGTAAAATGTGAAATTTGTAGTTTATAAGCTACAATCTCACACATCTTCACTTATGGAGGCTAAATAATGATTCATAAGTTGTGAATGCCTTATTTTCCAAGTGAGAAAGGTTGTATTTTGCATCTACCTTGGCTTGGGAAAGCTAAAAATGCCTTGGCAATCACCAAATTTGGGGTTTTCTAAGTTTTTATGTTGGCCATAGTAATTTATGGAGTAGAACCACCTATAGTTAGCATATAAATTTTTGGACTTTAGTTTTTATGCTAGAACCACCTACAATTAGTGTATAAATGAGGAGAGGAGAATGACTGTGCCTCCTTTCCCACTCACATGGGATGTTGCTAGGATTGAGGAGTGAGGAGGAAACCAATGGGCAGAAAAGGATAAAAGATCGGCTGAAACCTTAATTTCTTGAAGGAGAATGAAATCAAAGGCTATATTCCCTACAATTTTGAACCCAACGTATAAATTGTAGTAGGCTTAGGTAATCTACAATTTTCATAGTGGGTGTTAGACTTTCCAAAGCCCAATGTATTTTTTGAAAACTTGCACTTTTCACTCTCCAAAATTTTCCTTCAGGCTTTCCCAAAAGCCAATGTGTTTTTGAAAAATCACTATCTTGCGCATGTTGTTTTTGAAAAATTTTATGTTGGGCTTCTCCTACAAGCCTAGCATATTTTTCAAAAGCTAGCTTATTTTTCATGAGCCTAGTGTACTTTTGCAAAGCCCAACATATTTTTGCAAGCCTAGTGTATTTTTGCACCACAGGCTATGGTTGGGTGGTCATCCAAACCCAGCATGAAAACTGGTGATTTTCTCAAAACATTTTTACATCAAATTTTTTCCAATAGGCACTTGCAATGTTGCCACCATTTCCTACATTGTAAAACACAAAAAAATAATTTTCAAGTTTTCCTAGTGCAGTGCATTGTTGTAGTCTCCTACAGCTTATGCCATGAAAAAATTAATTTTTAATTTTTTTGAGTGTAATGCACAACTATATTTTCTTGCACCTTAAGCCATGAAAAAATTAATTCTTAATTTTTCTAGTGCAATGCACAATGTTGTTGTAGCTACCTACACTACCTTAGCCATTGGAATGTGCATTGCAATCCCTATTTCAACCATTTTGACTTTGCAATTTTCTTAACCATTTTTACATTGAAGGCTATTTTTCCATCGAACTTTTTTACACTAAGCTTGGCCAACCACTTAGTTTAATACTTGGTTTATTCCTTTTCAACATTCAACGATCTTACCACATAACATAACACAAATGGCCTCCAATCGAGAAGTTGTTCGTGTGTATGATCCCAAGGATCTAGCGGTCATAGAGTGTAGGCAATCACTTAGGTGAAGGAGGCAAGAATTATAATTTACCATTATTGATGAGGAGTTTTACAATTTTATTTATGCCAAATTACAAGTTGGCCTCCTCGTACCATGCTCTTAATCTGACACCAAGTGTTAATATGGAGATTATACATCAAAACAGGAAGGAATATATTTCCTCACCATATGACCAAATTTCTCTAACAAATATGTATACTTGTTTGTTAACACAATAAATAAAAACTAATGAGTTAAGTGAGTAAGTTATTTTAGAGGAAAACTGGGAGGAACATGATGAGTTTAAAGTAGAACATGAGCCATATACCTTTGTGGGGAGAACTCTTCAACATTCAACTCCCTAAGCAACCACCTCTAGTCTTGTACCCCTACTATCCCCTGTAGGGTAGGTACCTCAATCTTATCTTTTCTATCCCATCATGTTTGAGCCAACACATGTCATTGCTATGCACCAAGCCCAACCTATGTCCCAACTTGTCTTACTATTCTCATTGTTGTCCTTACCCACTCAACCTCATTCTGTGTGCCCAGCCCTGGTGATGTCTACAACATCACCTTCCTTTGTCATCGCAATGGACCCCTTAGTAGGATCCCAAGCTACACAAGCCTCCAACACTCCCTTTGTTCCCTTTATCACTCATGTTCCAACTCAAACATCATTCTCCTTATTCAATCCACTTGCAACAGTTATCACACAACCTCTTTTATCTATGTCAATGTTAATTGTATAGCCTCAAGCCTCTCAACATCCTCCTCAACCATCAATACAAACACCATAGCCTACAAGGATGTCCCAAGGCTTGGACCAAGCCTTCCAAATGATCCAAGACCTTACCAAAGAGGTATGGAAACTTAAAGCTAGTATAACTTAAACATTCAAGGTTATAGACTTCTGCTAGGATGATTTCATTATTCCTATTGTGCCTCAAATAACCTTACCTGAAGGCATGCCTATACCAAACTTCATCAAATACAATTGTGAAGGGGATCCCAATGCATGCATGATCACCTTTCGATCTAAGTGCCTTTTTCGTTTGCAAGTTTGGCTACATATAATATTATGTATTTTCTTGATGTCCCTCAAGGGAAAGGCTCTAGATTGGTATCTAAACCTACCTAGAAGTTCCATCTCTTTCCTTGAAAACTTAATAGACCAATTCATCAACTACTTTAGATACAACTTGAAGCTAGATACCAAGTTGGACCAACTGATGAAGGTGAGGTAGGGGTCACTTGAACCAATCAAAAGGTTCATTCAAAGGTGGAATTAAATGCTCAATAAGATTCCAGAGCCTATCTCTAAAACTCACCTGTTGGCCATTTTGAAGGGAGTAGTAAATGACTTCATCAATTTAAAGCTCTACTACTTAGAGCCCTAATCATTAGGCCAAGCCTTTTCATAAACTAAGAACATAGAAGAAGTAGTTGAGGCTAGCAACGATCTAGTCTACCTGGCATATAAAAACTAATACAAAAGAAGGGATAGGGCTACAACTAGGTAAGAACATACAACTATGGTTGTAGTATGCAAGGAGTCAAAATGACTAGAGAGGTGGGGATCACCACCATGCATTACATCCCCTAACTCATCAGAACCATCCACTTCCTATGTCCCAAATCAACCAAGATCAAACTTTGGGTGGAAGGATAGATCAAAGTACACTAGGTTACTAGTGAATCCCTTTCAGCTTTTGGAATAGTTTCTTAAAGATAATCATATACAACATAAGCAACTATCTAAGGAAGCTCATATGAGACATGATCGTCTTTGTGACATAGCTAGAGATCCAATAATAGCAACCAAAGATAATATGAAGTTACCAAAGTACTCTAGATTGGATAAGGTTTTGCTATTATCATCAAATGATTGGTCATAAAATGAATTTTTTCCTAGCATTAAATGATAACCTTCAAAGATGATTAACCATGGAGAGTTGGTGTTAAATGAGCTCAAGTTTCTAAGTGCTAACAATAACTCCTAAACTATAGTCTCATTCACAGAAACCAAACAATCTAATCCTCCTAACAAACCATTTATTGTTAAAGTACCACCATGATCCCAAAACAAAAATCCTAGAGAGCCCTTGATCATCTGGGTATCACCTCTCTCAGTCTCTAAAAAGGCTTTCATCATACATGTCCCACCTTTAGTGGCATCAACTTCATAACCCAGAACATGAGTTACCAATCCTCTAAAGCCTAGGGAACCATTTATTATTTGGGTCCCTCAACCTTCAATAAGCAAAACCATAACAACCCATGATCAAAGCATACCTATAGTGGTCAACAACTCAATGATTACCATGAAAGCATCATTGCAATAGCGATGAAAACAACCTATTACCAAATCAACAACAAAGCCCACTAAAGGTAACCAACAAGAAAAAGCTTTCAAAAAAGTTAACTCACCTAGACCCACACCAAGACTAGCTACACCAATGGACAAGGGGCTCAGGGCATCTACATTGAAACATGTGCCAAAAAATCTAGGAAGGATGGAGGAAATAAAGACCATTAAAGCTAAAATATTACATACCAAGGAAAGGAATTTCCTTGTAATAATGGAACAAGCCAAATAATCCCTCAAACAAAAGAACACATCACTAAACTTGTATGACCTAGTTATGACTTATCTTACTCACAGAGATGCACTAGCTCAAGTGTTGACTTGTATCCCTATGAGTGAAGACATGCCTGCAACCAAAGAGTTAATCAACTCTATCATTAAGCAAGCTTCACTTAGGAAAAATGGGCATCAACCCATGCTCAACTTCTATGATAGTGAGATGAAGATTGACTCATGAAATGGAGAAGTGCTATCCACTTCTCTTCTCATTACTATATGTGTTGGCAAGTACAAGGTTCATTGTGTTCATGTCGATGACGAGGCAAAAACTAATTTAGTATCATTTTTCGTTGTTGAAAAACTAGGCTTAATTGAGAACATCTAAGAGACCACTACCTCAACATTGAATTCATTCAATGAGTCACAAGTAGCAATGTGAGGTTCTATCTCCTTGGATTTCATAGCCAGAATTCAATTTCCTACATTCGCTAACTTCTTAGTTGTTGAAGAGACACCCTACTTCAACTTGATCCTAGGAAGACCATGGTTAGTAAAGCTTCGTGTGGTCTCATCTCCTATACATCAGGAGATTCACTTGCCATATGAGGGTGGTGAAATTATCATTTGTGGGAACAATATGTCACTACTATCGATTAACTATGTCAACATAGGCTGAGGTTCAGAGGTGGAGTTTCAAGAGGAAACTCTTGATACTTAGATTGGGGCCAACAATAAGTAACAACAATGATGATAGTAATACCAACTTTGAAACACTGGACAATCAATGAAAATGCCTACAACTTGACATGTTAAATAAGAGAGATGGTGAACATAAAATTGTGTAGAAAAGATTCTTTGATCTATCAAAGATCAAGCAACAAATTCACAATAAATGTCTTATCCTTTCCTTTGTCAACAATCACTTATTTACCTTTGCAACTTTATATCATGCTTCTATGTTTATCCTATATGTGTATTTTCTTTTAAAATTTTCCCTTGCTTACTAGGTGAGAGCAACATCATGACCTTCCAAGGCCTACAACTAGCAACATAATGACCTATCAAGGCCTAAAACAGGTAAGAAGACAATTTTCTAAGACCTAAAATGGCAACATCATGGCCTACTAAGGCCTAAAACTGGCAACATATGACCATGCTTGACAATATACTACCTTACCTTACCTTGTTTAGTCTCGTTTTACTTTTTGTTAACCTTGGTTAACCTTATTTTTCTCTTTCATTATATTGTTTATAGTATTTTATATCGTTTAACAATTTTATCATGCAAAGGCCACTTGATGTGCTTATGTTGACATGCAAGAAATGAGCTAGGAGGATAAGGAAGCAAATTCAACTAGGCTTAAAGACTAAATGGGCTCCTCCCATGATGTTTCTAGACCAAGTGAATCTTAAAATATCCAACCCTTGAGCCTCAAAACCATTCTACCATACAACCTTAACATCTTAAAGTAGCTTGATTACCATTTACCTTGAAGCCAAAAACATCATGGAAGGTTCTTTAGTCAAAATTTCCATCTAAACCACAATGCAAAGGAGAAAACACATGAAACCAAGTTCCTCACCAAAACTTAATCTTGCTCAAGACATTGTCAAGCCCTTGTGAAGCAACATTAAAGTCATTGCATGACCCTTGATTACATCTAGCACTCACATATTTACCATTGTTGATAGGTTGACACAAATGATTAATGTTGATAACTTTGACAACCTATAAAAAACAAGCTTACATGACCTCCATATCTCTCTCTCTCTCTCTATCTGGTGTGAAAAATGAAATGCAAACTTTGTAAAATTTATGATACATGATACAAATCAGTTAATGTTGTACTAATAGTAGCCTATGATGGCCTATAATTTGTTGGTTATTTCATGTAGCCTTATGCAATGTTTTGTAATTACATGTATTCTTTGTATTATTTTCTTGGAGTTGTTCTTTCAAGATGAAACCTAAAGTCATTACAAAGGCGTAACTCATTGTGATAGCAAGTTACCATGGTACCTTGATGCACAAGATTTAGTTAGCTTTTTTTATTGTGTAAGAGTTTTTGTTTCAGATCACTTTCGTTACTTCACTTAAGCCATAATCTCATAGTCCAATTACAACCTTCCTTACTCTAACCAACAATGATAACCTATGTTCAACATTCATGCACTGTGGCCATGTGACATCTTCTTTGACATGCTTTGTCGCCAAGTTCATTAGATGTAACACATCTCATTCAACAAGATAACCTAACTAAGTTTAGCCTTGGTAGTGAAGCCCAATGAAGGTTTCACCACTTGAAAAAAAAAGGGAAAAGAAAAAGGAAAAAAGTAAAAAATGAGGAAGCATATTTCCAAGAAAGCTGAGAGGCCAATGAAGCCTAAAAGTCAAATCAGTGGCTCCAAACAAGTGAAGGGAGGAGCCTAATGGTCAAAGAAGCCTTGGAATGAAGTGTTGGTTTCTCAAAAGCATTACCGAGTGACTATTACTTCAAAGCATAAATCATAAAGACTACACTGATTAGCCAACATGTCACTACCATACCATAACCATGATGTCAACATGTGGAATTCATTGTTAACACTTGTGACCATTCCCTTATAATCAAATATAGCCTTTATCCTATATCATCTCATCATAGCCTTATCTCACCATCATAAGCACTCTTCGGCATGGTTCGATAGCTATAGAATCAAGAGTAGAGAGAAAACATTAGTAATGGGCCTATGGTGGTGTTTTGCATTCTTTGTCGATGTCTCTCAAGCTAATCCTTAAAACATCAATGAAGATGGGCCAATGAAACACCACAAAGAAAATTCATGTTGTAGCCCATGATCAAAACCATTTGTAATTTGGTGGAAAATAATGGTAGACACATTTGCCTCATTTTTTCCAACACTTGGCATTATAACCTCCATCATCGAAGTTTGAGAAAACATTTTCAATGTTAAAAGTGAAATTTGTAGTTTATAGGTTGCAATGTCATACATCTTCACTTATGGAGGCTAAATAATGATTCATAAGTTGTGAATGCCTCATTTTCCAAGTCAAAATTTTTTTATTTTACATATACCTAGGCTTGGGAAGGTTGAAAATGCCTTGGGAACCACCAAATTTGGTTTTTCTAAGTTTTTATGCTAGCCATAGCAATTTATACATTAGAACTATAAATTTTTGGGCTTTAGTTTTTATGCTAAAACCACCTACAGCTACTGTATAAATGGACTTTGGATGTTTATGTTGAGAGGCCTACATAACCAATGTATAAATTTTTATGCTACGCAACACATGAAGTCAGTGTAAAAAACCATCAAACTTTCCAAATTTGATTAATACGTGGAGGATTGAAGACTTGCAAACACCTACAATTTGTAGCAATCTATTAGAAATCATGGCAGAAATTTTTAGTAACAAATTAGGATACCATTGGCCTATTTATACTAAAGATGAACACATCAAAAGGACTTTTGGCAAATTTGCATTCAAGCTAAACCAAAGACTTTCATAGCAATGTAGATCCACCAGAAGTCTAGTAACCATTTTACCATCCACAATGCAGATCTAGTGCCAGAGAGACTAGCAAAGAGATTTAGGAGTAAAAACTTGGAATCATCAATGGACAAAGCTAATTACAAGACACACTCTACCAAGTACATCAGGCTCTAGACATCTAATGTTTAGCTCTTTGGGCATTCAAAGTCTTAAAATTTATACTAGTCTAAACTTTGTTCTTGTAACAATTTCTATTATTTTAATAAAAGGTTATAGTTCATTTGTTCCATGCAAAATTATTTTTATTTTCTTCATTACTAGATTTGCATTCTTTTCATTACAATTAATTGCATCATTTTACAAATTGTAAGTCCCTAAGCAATCAAGAAGACCATATAGGATGCTTTGAATCCTTTTTTGAGGTCCATGAGATTCGAAGTTAAACTATTTTACTTTGAAATCTTTGGTTTTCCAACATCAAATGTTTCATACATTACAGTATTAATCTTGAAGTTATTCTAATGTTTGATGTTAAAAACCTCATGGGAACAGCACTATTAAGAGTAAATCAAACATCTATGAGTACTTATGCATTTTATGGTTAATTGCAAGTTAACGTTTATGTGGATAAATATTCTAAATACACTAACAATGTATTTTGCAGCATGGACACCATCTTCCAACTTGTTCTAGGTGTTACCAAGATGATTTTCTCTATTTTTGAAGATCTGCTAATGCATCCTACATGTATTTCATGCATATCTTAGTTAGGAGACTTGGATGAAGATTCTTAGTGACATTATGGATGTTAGATCATAGTATGCTATGGGAGTGTTGACTTTTAAAGAATCTTGCAAACAAAGAATTGAAACATTGTTGTATTTTTAGAGTCATGTTATGGATTTGTAAATGGCCCATATGATCCACTTATATATTCCTTGTAACTTGTACAGTAAGGTTTGCTACCTAAGTTGCTGGTATATTATTGCATGGATCTTAATAAGTGATTTATTTTTTATAGTTTGTTCAAGTATGATTTTTGGATTATAAGGTTTATACTTAGTGAATTAAGGTTTTCAAATAATTTAATTTTGGATTTTAAGTTTTGCATATGAAATATATGGATTTCTAAGGAATTTAATCATGCTTCTTAAGTGATTTTATAAATTTACCTATGGTTAATTTTGAGGTGTGACCTAATGTTAAAAATTTTCAATGGCAAATATTAGATATATTCCAAAGTGTTCAATTTGAGAAAGCAAATTCAAGAATGGAGATAAAGTAATCATATGTCCTTTGATGTAGTTCTAGGTAGGTATTACTCACTACTACATAGATGCTAAGGTTATGAATTCTCTCGAAGGAAATAGAAACAAGACAAGAAAGCTCTTAGGGTTTATGCTTGAGGAATATTTTTAGAGATGAGAGCCCATTAGATTCTATAACATCACGCTAACCAGGCATAGGTTAGAAAGGCATTACTTAAAGAATAAAAGATTTATACAAAAAATATAAAGCACTACTTAATAAAAATGATGGATTCTAAGAAAAATATAATAGGCAAAGTAGTAAGCACCCATTAAAATAGGGGCATAGAGGTAAAAAATGTTAAGTAGAAAAATAAAAATGTTGTAAATAATGACAATAGGGCCTTACATACAAAACCTAACATATCCAATAATCAAAAATAGTTCAAAGTCCTATTACCTAAGCCAAAACAACATTAATAAGATACTAGAAAATACAATAGAATAAAATATAGAAGTTGCATACTATGATAAATACATCAAAGATATTAGGCTCTAATGATAGGAAAACTATTGAAATACATAAGTGAAAAATAATAACCAACCGCTATTGAAATAAAATTTGTGACCAAGTTAGGCTTGGACCAAAGACCAAAGACAAACAAAATACATATACAAATCCTCACAAAAAATTACATAGTACATAAATCCTAGCTAAAAATTACAAATTAAAAAATAAATAATAAATAATTAGCAACTTAATGGCTATACTAAAACTACATTAAATAAGAATCTATGCGTACACTTCCTCATCTAAGTCCTCCTTAATAGAACTAATTGAATCACCTAGAAGGCACAAAAAGACAAGGGGAATTAGTCCTAAGATTGAAGAGGGAAAATAAGGTACAGATTCTTTCTTATGAGTTTTGGTTTCAAGCATTAGGTATCTAGATAATCATGCATAAGGAGCAGTTGCGAGCAAAGAGTTAGTACCAAAAATACAAACATGCATAAATCTAATAATAAATAATATCCAAATCAAATATCCAAAAAGAAAATAATAGAAATAAGGTTCTACCACCTCTCACTTAACCCAAACAAAATCAAAACTGAATAGATGATATTTACTAAGAAAGATGACTTACATGAACATCATAAAGATTATTAAAATACCTAGAAAGAAAGATGACCTACGTAGGCATTACTAAGCCAAATACCAAAATATAATATATAATATAATAAATAATCTTTGGGTGGTAGGGAGACATGCCGAAATCAATAAATGAAGTTAAAGAGAGGTCTAAAGTTATGAATATTGTTGTCAAAAAAGATTTTAAGATAGTGAAAAATTCTAAGAATAAAAATATGGGCTATAATGGTTGACTTAAAAGTGTAGATTAAAACTAGTAAAAGGAATATAAGTTCTTATGGGTCATTCTAAGCTACTAAAATCCTAAAAATATCATCAATTATTTTTTTTATACTTTCAAGCATTTTGGAAAGTCTTAGAAGCTACGTTTTCCACCATTTTCTCAATTTTTCATTGCCTAGAGACTAAGGGTCACTTTACAAAGGTTACTTGGTTTTTCATCTTGGAGCTCATGATATGTTATGACTTTTGTCATGATAGAACAATAAGGATGTCCTAGGATTTGTGCCTATGAATTAAACAACTTTTTCTTTTTAGATGTTGCCATTCAACATCATTTCAAGGGTTGCAAATGTAAATTATGATTCAAAACCCTAATTTTATGACTAAACACTTTGGTGGAATAGAAACAAGATCAAAATGAGATCAAAACATTGTCTAACATTTCATGCATAATAATAAATCTAAAAAAATATCATAACTTAGAAAATATAAATAAGATAATATAATTTCAATAATAGACATTCCATCAAATAGTTGTTGAATAAACAATGATAACAAAAAAACACATGAAACAAAATACAAAAATAAAAAATAAAAAAATCCATATATCAAAGTAATGTACCAAATTTATCCTACATGAAATAATACTGTTGCAACTAGAAATCTTAATGTAGCTGGGATCTCCCAAATAGGCTCCAAACTTTAGGAAAAATAGTAGGTTAGCTATAGGATTTAGGTGAAACTTGAAACGAAATTTGGAATTAAGCTCTTACTAGGCTCCTAGATGCTAGATCCAACTTTTTCTGAAATTGGCAAGGCCTTCCTCTATGGTTCTATCTTCCAAATGTTAGCAAAGTAATTAGATGATCTCTCATGGAAATATTACCATGTATTTATGCTCATAAGGATAATGCATGGTTGGGTGGAAAGGGTAATCCATTGGATAATTAAAAATAAAAGGTAAAAATTAATTTATAAAAATAAATTAAAATAATATACTAACATGGGCTAGTACCTTGGCCTAATAGGTACCTTCCCTAAGGGTTAGCTAGTAGTTATGTCTTAGCTCAACTAATGACATAGTCTAAGGTCAAAACATAACTACCGAAGGGACTTATAGGAGATCCTCTAAAACACAAGCTAAAAATAAATTAAAAACTAGAAAAAATATAAAGTATCCTAGACAAAGAATACCACAAATCAATGTAGTATCCCATGTGCCAATGACCCATCTAGAGCCCAATATCTACTAACTCAAATCTTTAGCAAAAGAGATTAGTGCGCATATGCTAAAATTAAAAGAAAAATCTAAAATACTAAAGCTACTAAAAATAATAAAAATTAAAATAAAAAAATTTAAATATTTAAGAGCATTTAAAGGAAGTAACAAGGCACATAGCTCAAACCATACAAGCATAGTCAACAAAAAGGAAAGGTTAATAAAACACAATACACAAAATTGACAAACAAGAAATCAAGGGTTTAAATCATAAACATAGCAAGTGATAGGATGTATTTAAGGTAGGGAAGTTACATACTTCCCTCCTTAAGAATCCTTTTCCTAAAAGATTGTAGGATGTGAGGTCTACAGATATTTCTCTACATTCCATTTTGGTTCTTAAGCTCTAGGTCTCTCCCAAAAAACCTTTATCATTGGAATAATCTTCCTCCTCAATCTTGTCTTGATATCATCTAAAATATTAACTACCCACTCTATAAAACTGATATTATGTTGAAGTTGAACATCTTACCAATCTATCCTATGACTAGGATCTGTAACATACTTTCTTAACATAGAAATATGAAACACATCATGAATCAATTGTAACTACTATGTAATATTAAGTTGATAAATAGTTTCTCAAATTATCCTCAAAATTAGAAAGGAATAAATGTAATGAGAAGCTAACTTTACTCTTTTGTTAAATCTCATAATTCATTTCAAATGTAAAACTTTACAGAATACTTGATCACCAATATTAAACTCCAAAAGGTAATTTCTTATTGTTGGCATAATTTATGTATATGTCTAGAGTTTCCTACAATCTACCTTTGAAAATCATAATCTATTTTGAAGTTTCTTTAGTGATGTCTATCCTAGTCCTCTATCTATCCTCTATAGAATCCCAACAAAGAAGTATATGAAAAGGTCTATGATACAACACTTCATAAGATGTTGCTTTCAAACTAGCTTGATAACTATTATTTTAAGCAAGCTATGCTAATGGAAAAAATTTTTTCCACCCATATTTTTAGTATAGAACATAATCTTGAAGCATATCCTCTAGAATTTGATTCATTCTCTTTTTTTGATCATTTTTAAGGATGATATGCTGAGTTGAGATTTAGCACCGTACTCAAAATCTTCTAAAAAGATTGTGAAGATTTGAAAGTAAACTTAGGATCTCTATCTAATACAATCTTATTCAAAACTTCATGAAATTTGACAATATCTAATAAGACCAATTGAGTATTCTCTTTTGCACTAGTTGTCACTTTTATAGCTAAGAAGTGGAAAAATTTATTCAAAAGATATATGATTACAAGAATAGAATCTTTCCTCCTCTTATTACAAGGTAATCTAGTAGTGAAATCCGTTTTAATGATTTTTAATTTCCACATTGGAATAATGTGTTGGTGAAGAAAACCACTAGGGCTTTGATGCTTTACCTTAATTTGCTGATACATCAAACACTTAGCTACATGCTCACCAACTTCTTTCTTCATACCAAACTACTAGTACTATCTCTTATCATTGTGATCCATATTATCATAGCTAGGATGCATCTAATACTTGCTCACATGAGCCTCATTAAGTAGCTTTTTTCTAACAGTAATTGGAACACATACTTTATTCTTAAATCTCAACAAGACAAAAATGTCAATTGAAAATGCTAAGCCTGCTAAAGAAAGATTCTTCTCTTAACATTAAGAATATGATGTGTATTGAAATCCTCATTAAGTAGCTTTTTTCTAACTACAATTGACACACATAATTTTTCTTAAATTTCAATGAGCCAAAAATGTCAATTGAAAATGCTAAGTTTTCTAAAGAAAGAATCTTCTCTTGGCACTAAGAATATGATGTCTATTGAGAGCTTATCTCAACTCTTAAACTAGGTAAGATAGTAAGATTGTAAAGTTTCCTAGTTATCTTACTTAGTAAATCTACAAGCTTGTTGCCTTTTCTTAGATGACATTGCAATGTAAAGCTAATAACTTCTCATGTTCAATTGTTACTAATCCAAAATGTAATGTAAACTCTTATGATCTTTCCAATAGGTAATCCATTCTCTATACAAGTAGTGTTTGCAAATCTAAAGAGCAAAGTTAATGATACCTATTTCTAGATCATGAGTTGCATATCTAGTCTTATGAGTTTTTTTTAGTTAGAAGCATAAGCCATTGCACTACCATCTTACTTGAGAACTCCTTCTAAACCTTATTCTAAAACATATATGTAAACATCATAAGACTTATTAGAAACTAGTGAGATTAAGATGGACATTGAAACTAATCTTTGTTTTAGCTCCTTAAAAGTATTCTAACATGCACTTGTCTAAGAGAAAACATAGTCCTTTCTAAGAAAATTATGTAGACGTGTAGCAATATTATAGAAAACCTTTATAAATCTTCTATAATATCTTGCTATATCTAAGAAACTTCTAACTTCATTCATTGTGGTTGGAATGAGCCAATATTTAATTCCTATTATTGTAGGGATTCATAGTTATACCTACTCCTAAGACCATATGACCAAGGAACTATATTTCTTTCTTCTAGAAAGCACACTTATAAGAATAAGCATAC
>MNCI01005895.1:1359051-1379865 GCA_015680685.1 Gnetum montanum
AAGGGTTTTTACTAAAACCCTACATCATACCACATGGTTCCATATTCCAAAAATTATGGGAAGAACCTTACATTATGCATTCTACATTCACATTTATCACCATTCAAATATACCACCTAGACTATCTACAAAAACTCATTTTCATCAACATGCAATAAGTCAAATCATTTAAGGCTTTTCAAATAGTCATGTACTACATTAACACCTTTACCACTTTCAAAATTCATTCCATTTCTATTTCTTCACCTTCAATCTTAGTTGTGGTGGACTTACACATTTTATATGATACCTTATGGGGATAAGTTTTTCATCTTTTTATTTTATATCATTCTTTTATGTTTTTCATTTCTTAATATGTTTTCTAATTCTTATTAAAATTTATAGTTTTTGATAATTTTTTTCTATTTTAGTTTACATATTCTCTATTTCTTTTAATTAGTTATTTTGATATTTTTATCAATAAGTTGATGCTTTTGTATAGGAAATTAAGTTTATTGTTGGAATTCTATTTTATGCTATCAAATTATTAAAAAAGTAGTTTTACATAAAAGTGAGACCATGACATTCATCCCCTTGATTCCATTAATAAGAGGTTCTTCTCATGGGAGTGGTGAGAGTCTAATTACATTTAGAAACTGAATGTAGTCCATAATCATCATACCATGAAGGAAATAGGAAGGACCAAGGGGAATGGATAAGGGTGTGATGTTAAGGGGATTTTTTGAGTCCTTGGCCTTCACATTGGGGTCCAATTATCCCATGCTAACATACTACTAGTTATGCTTTTAAATATTTTGAAATATATTATTTACAAAAAATTATTTCCTTGCCACATGATTACATATGCATGTGACCCATGCCTAAAGGTAGTTCTATGATAAGTGCAATAAATTAAAATAATTAATTAAGATCTAAAAAAATCATTCATGGGGTACCAATGGAAAGACATGTTGTCTATACTTGTAGGTAGGCTACTTTCAAAAATTAAATGATTCCTTAGACTAATCTTATTATGTGGTTGAAAAAATATATGATCCATGCTTGAAGGTGCTTTATTGATGAGAGTAGCATTGATTATGTCATTGGAAAGGCATGTGATTGATGTGTGAAGGTACTCATCTAATCAATGACCAATGTCCATAATACATACACTAATGATTAATTAATTATTCATAACAACTCTAACATATGGTTCCTAACCTCTTCTTCTAAAGCAATTTTGTTTTCAACATGGTGATTAGTTGATCTTATGATGGGAGGCCTTAGATGATATAATGCAATGTCACTAGAAGTGGTTTGATGTACTTTAGAATCTTAAATAATAGGTACAATTAATTATTTAAGAACATCTCATACATAGGATCCATTATAACCATGATTAGGCACCTCATGCCCCACTTTTACACTCCCTTTCTAACTTCATGATCACCTCATTATGTTATTTCAATTATGAATTTGATGGTTTTTGTATAGCATACTATAGGGTTTTAACATCAAAATTTGTATGTGTGTATTAGACCATGAAAATATTTCACATTCAACTCCTTAAGTACCCATGGACACATATATGAGTGGTTATGTAAGGGCATGAAGGGTAGAAGCTTTCTTTGGGGAGGATCCACATGTGTATCTCTTGTTAATCATGATTATGGACTAATATGATACTCTGTAGAGCATCATGGATAACTAATTTACATTTTTATATTATCCTCACATCTACTTCTCTTTATTTTTCTACTATATTTTGTTGAGATTTACATTATTCTTCCTAAACCTTCCAATTGTGGCTAATACAAATTTGATAGAATGTTGATGCAACAAGGTTTTCATTACTTGTAATCTTTTTCTTCATAGGAAAGAATCATCTATTAATTGGGAAAGCCTCAGGCAACCTTCGAACACCTAAAATGTAAAAAATGGAAACATTTTAGGACCCATCTGGTTAAATACATGTTTTCTAATACTCTTAACATTGTAGCTATAGTGTCATAGGGCCTACGATGTTGTAGGTATGATGTAATGCTTATAAAAAAATCATGTATATGTGCAACCTTAGAATTTTTATGTTTCTTTGAAACAAGAGAGGAGATTTTGTTGTTTAAAGAGCCTAGAGCCCTATCAACTTGATTTCAAAATCCTTGATCTCTTTGTCATGGGGGACCTTAAGGATGAATTTCAAAAATTTGTATAATGCTCATCTGTAAAGCCCACTAAGGTAATTAACAATAAAAATAATAAAATTAATCAATAATTCATCATAGTAGTTTTTTTAGAGCCTAGGAAATGATATTCAATAATCATTTGTCACTAGTAAATTTATATGTTTTCAATGATTTGCTCAAACTAGAGGGCCAAAAAGGATGGTAAAAATCATAATGAGCATGATAAGATACTAATGATTGATCGTTTGTGATTACAGATGGCATCAAAATATGTTATCGAAGTACAAGGACCCTCATAGCTTAGGGGGTAGAGGCCATGTGGAGAAAGTGGTAGAGATAGAGGATTAATGTGAGGCTGAGAGCAATCACAATAATCCCACACTGAGGAACATGAGAGAGAAAAAATTTAACCAACCCACACTAAATGATCAGCAATCATAGTAGAATACATAATTAAAAGTTTTAGAACCTCTTGTCCAAGTGGTGGTAGATAAATCATGCTTTCTAATACATGTTTCAAGGCCGTAAGCAACAAGTCCTTCATGACTAGTAGGATTGTGGAACTTAACTTTGGGTCATTTCTTAAGTTTGCACTATATAATATACAAGAGTAACTACAAGATTTTTTATTTTAGTCAACTCTTTGACCAATGAAGATTCATGTCTAGGAGAGATGAACTAGTTTTGGCATAATAAGTATGAAGATGCTACAATCAAAATTAAAGGAATCATAGTATCTTATGTTGTGAAGGTCATTGTCACAGTGTTAGGATTGCCTAATGTGGGCACATAACCTATTGTGATATTCACTTGATTTGACTCCAATACTAAGAGCCTATGATTAAAGAGAACCTATGTGAATAAGAATAAATAATCTAGATCCATGATAATTTACTTAGGGAAAGTTCTATATTAAGTGGGAAGTACCTAGCTAACATTTCTTATATTCTTTTCTTGGAAACTCAAATAAGATTTAAGGAGAAAAAAATTGGTAGGTCCATACTTCCATTTCCATGTCTTATCAAGAAGCCTTCCATGTAAGCTAGAATACTCAGCTATAAAATTGATGGGGTTTGAAGGAGTTCAAATGCATCATATGTAGAGATGATCAAACCCATGCTAGCCAAGAAGGATTAGGTGGAACCTCCTGCAAGTATTGAAATTTCACAATGCACATCTATAATAGAAATAGGAGGTGTGACACTAAGCATCCATATCCCTACAGTAGACCTTGGTGTGTCTTGGCTAATAATGAGCCATCGGTAAGAGATGCCATATGCTATAATTTAGAGGAAATGAGACTTTCGATAATGATTAGATGATTCTTTTATTCAATCCAAAGTCTCTAGAAATCGGAAATTTGATAGCATTTTATTTAGTCCACAAGGGATGACTAGGCTCCATAAATTTCTAGAAATGTGGTTGCATTCCAATTTACCCTTGCATCTAGTGATGGAGCTGTGATCTCAATCATAAACTATGACGGCCAAGATAAACGAATGTTGAAAAGTAAGTGAACTTTATCTTGAATTTTTTATGGACTCCATTCATAATTTTTCTAGTGCCTAAGATCTTTAAGAATATACAGGTGCTAGGGATAACTGTGGATCTTTGGTAGCTTATAACTTATAGTTGCTCATAGCAATAGACTACAACTTTTATGACTCGTAGTGAGCTTGTAGTTTCTTGCTTAACTTAAAAAAATCACTCATGTGACTCAAAAAAGTCATCCAAATAGCAACACATAATTCCTATAACTCCAAGTTATTTTGAGGATATAAAATATATCAAAGAGATTTGTTGATGATCTCATCATCTCCCTTCCACTTAGAAAGATACTTGGGCTTAAGTGAGCCTTACACTTGAGATGACATCAAGTCCCCACATACCCATATTATTTTAATGGATCTACCTTGCATTCTCAGGGTCTTCATTGCTTTAATGGATTAGGTACTCATGTCTCCTTCTCTCTCTTTTTCCAACAACCTCTCTTTTTTGTAGAATAATTGGCTTCCTAAACATGCTTAAAGTTGCATCTTTGAAAATCTTCTTGTTGTTTTAAAAGTCTAATATAAGCATCTTCCCATAATACAAAATAAAATTTTAAACATTAAAAAGATAATAAAAAGGTAAATTATTAAGGAGATTAAGTTCATAGAAATTATTGTTTACTTTGGTCCTAATTTAAAATGGACAAATATTCTTGGATTTGATCTTGAAGTAGTTCACATTTCTCAATTTCTCCCTGTAGCCAAACAAAGTCATCAATCTTAAGTTTCTTCTTTCTTTTTTCTAAATTCTTGTTGCTAGTAACTTCTTTGGCTTTGATCTCAAGCTTTGCCTTTACTTGCTTGTGCAAATCTTTCATGGTCTTTATAAAATTTGAGCTGAGGTGAGCACATTTATCAAACTTTCTTAACTTAATTACCATCTTATGAGAAAAATCATAGTTCACCATAAATGGAATCTTTCCGATGTTGCAATAACAAGAATTGTTGTAGATAAATTAAACACAAGCCAACAGATTTTCCCATTTATTAGGCTAATTCTTACAAAGACACATTAGGATTTTTAACAATGATTTATTTACAATCATAGTCTGGCCATTACTTTGTAAATGATACACACTAGAGAAAGTCAACTTAGCACCTAGCAATTTCACAATTACCTCTAGAAATATTTAATGAATCTTACATCTCTATGACTTATAGTATTCATAGGAATACCATGTAATCTAACTACATGTTGGAAAAATAAATGAGAAACAAGAGATGCATCATTGCTTCATTTTCAAAGAATAAAATCTGCCATCTTAGAGAATCTATTCATAGCAACAAAAATAGAGTTTTGTCTAGATTGAGTCCTTGGAATACCATAGAAAAAATCCATATAAATACTTTTCCATGAAGCATTACAAATGGGAAAAAATAAATAATGACTTGAAATACCTTTTCCTCTAAATTTTTGAAAAACATAATAATCCCTAACAAATTTATTCATATGATTATGCATACATAGCTAGAAGTAGCTTTTGGCAACAAGCTCATAGGTTTTTATCTTATCTATGTATCCAACCATATAACAAGTATGATTTGTATGCAAAGCCTTTGACTTAAAATGATAAGTAGGAACACATACCTTATCATTCATAAAGAGAAGTTTATGTTGTAGATGATAGTATTTTCTTCTATTTACTCTAATAAGCCATTGAGCATTCAAATCCTTCCAAATCTCATCAAATCTAAATTATCTAGATACAAAGAAGTAAAGGCCTCAATTCCCTCTACATATGTACATGAATCACTCACCATGTGAATCCTATAGAGAGCATCTAATACCACATTGGTTTTCCCACTTCTATGCTTCAAACACAAAGTAAAAATTTTGTAGTTTCTTTGTCCAATGCATATGCTTGACACTTAACTTATTTGATGAATTCAAGAATTGTAATGTCTTGTGATCAGTCAAAAGTATAATTCACTTCATAATAGATAAGGTCTTCAATGTTTAATAGCCTAAAGAATAACATACAATTCCTTTTCATAGATAATACTCTTTTAATTAGACTTATTTAGGTTTTCTAAAAATAATGCAATAAGCATACACTCTTATGATAAATACCCTCAAATAGCAAGTCCACTTTCATTCACCTCCACTTCAAAAAGCTTGACAAAGTTTGGAATGACATGCATTGGAGCACTACTAATTTTAGTATTCAAGGTTTGAAATGATTTTTCTTGATCATTCCCTCATACAAAATTAGTACTCTTCTTTAAACATGAAAACATTGACCATGAAAAAGAAGTAAAATGTTTAATGAATTTCCTATAAAAATTAACTAGCCTAATGAAAGATCTTAGTTGTACAACATTCTTCGATGAAGGCCAATCTCTAATTACATTGATCTTACTAGGCTCCATATTTACTTGGTTTTTAGAGATAACATAAGTCAAGAAAAAAATTTCTTTTTCATGAAGTGACATTTATTTGCATCACCATCAAATACCCCTCATGTAGCTTTAAAAGTTTCTTCTTCAAATGCTACACATGCTCATCTTTATTAAAATAGCAAACAAGAATATCATTAAAGAATATAATACAACACTTTTGAAACACAACCAAATTTGGGCTCCTAGGTTTTGATTGCAAATTTTCCCCACTGCTGGGGCTACGCTCTAGAGTGTAGTCAATGTACTTGACATAGATGACCCAGATTTGCAAGGTTTTCTTAAGTGTTGACAGTAGTTGTAAATTTTTCTAATTGTTGGACTATGCTCTCCCTACCGGGACTATGCTCTAGAGCATAGTTAGCATAGTTTTTACACCAATGATTAGTTTTGAAAATTTTCCTAAGTGTCAAATCAGAAGCTATCAGGCTCAATTGGCATGAAAAAAATAGTTTGACTATGCTCCCTACTACACTCTAGGGCATAGTTAGCATAGTCTACATGAAGACATCAAGTTTTGCTAGATTTTTCTATGTGTTAGGGCTATGCTCTCACTGCTAGGACTATGCTCTAGAGAATAGTTAGTGTAGTATACACTAAAACACATTTTTTTGGCAAAATTTACCTAACTATTGGACTAGTCATGCAAGATTACCTCTGGAAGTCTCCAAAACTTAGCACCGGTCTTTATCTCAACTCTAACATTCCTTTGGAAAGTAAGATCAACAATTTGCACTTCTTTTGCACTCCCTATTTGCCCCAAAATTGTACCTATGCTTGATACCATTTGAGAGAGTGGATAACATAGTCTTGAAGTGTAGTCTCTAAAACTGCACTATTTTGCATTATTTTTAGGTACTTGGCGGTTTGTTTGGTACCCGCACATGTAGTCTTGGTAGCATAGTCATAGTTTGGTAGTCTCACAGGGTCTGTTAGAGTACACCGGTAGAACACCATGTGCTTTAGTGGGAGTGTAGTTGGAACTAGCATAGTCCCAACTACCCCTCTGCGACATGGCACCTAATCCTCAATTTGTAGGTTGGCAAATCAAAAGCAAAGTTGGAAAATTTGAGCATGGGCATTCCTAGGATTCTTGCATCCAAACACACTTGGAATTTGGCAAAAACCATTGTACACCACCACAACACCATTACATCCTGGAAACCATCACAACAGGTAGGACACCACGGCTGCCAGCCTGATAGGTTTAGATTTTAGGGTAAAAGTTAGTTTTTTGTATCCCAGACACCCCGAGACTACAACTACACTACCTACTGCGCCTGTCTGTACACTGCATACCTTCTTACCTTCTATTTGTAGTTAACTGTGCTTTTTCTCATTTTGGGTGGTGTCGCTTTCTCTCTCCTACATATTTTTAGCATTTTGTTTTGCATTCTAGTATTCTACTTGCATTTTCACTATTTTTTCACATATTTGTGTACTTGCACCTTGGTTTTGCACCGAAAACCTTGACTATGCTTACCCTTGTAGGCACTGTGGACATTGCAAACACTATGCAAACCCCTTGCATTCATTTGCTGTAACACCCAGTAAGTTCCAGTTTGATCGACAAGATCATTCTGGGCACCCCACCTTCATTTTCCAATGGGCCCTCATGTGGATGCAGGGTAAAGGCTATAAGACCATGGACCTCTTAGTGTACAATTCCAATGTCTGACATTTTTGGTTGCTATAGTTTTCTAGTGCTAGAAGGAGGGCCTTCACTATTTCCTTCTTTGGCATCTCTTGGTTGTTTCCTTGCATGCTTTCTGCACCATTGGTGTAGACTAGACCCCATCATCAGTTGCCCTAGAACCCTACTTGACAACACCAAAGTGTATGCCTTGCACTTAGCCAAATTCTAGGTGCTTAGGAGAACATAACTAGCGCATAGTGTAGTGAGTGTAATCCCAAAGTTAGCCATTTTTTTAGCAATTTACACTTATTCATTTTTCCTGCATCTTTCACACTTAGCCATATTTTTTTAAGTAATTTTATACTTAGCTATTTTTCTTGCATTATCGCACTTGGTCCTTTTTTCCCAGCTTTTTCAAATAGTAACTTCTTGCATTTTCCTCTTGCATCATGAATCCTAAATAGCCTTTGACCTTCACTTCAAGCGTAGTTGTTGTTTGGCCTATCTAGCAGGAGATCCAAATTGATCATCCTCTTAATCCTATCTTATCAGAGTAGAGGAAATACTTTAGGTTGCACAACTTACCTCTTGACTTCATAATTCTGAATGAAAACCAATATAACTTCATTTGTGCAAAGATTCAGGCAGGTTTGTACGTAGATTGCTAGGAAATGGAAGCCAAACATAGTTTTGAGAACGTACACTAAAACAGAAAGGAATACTTCCCCTCCATTGTGGATTTCATCCCACTCATGAAGCCCTACTAGTGAATGCTGGGTAACCTAATTTGGAACCTTGGGCATGAGATAAGGATGGAGTACGAGGAGCCCTTGTAGAAGGGATAGGATGAATTTGAGGCTCGATCCAAGCATGATGAGTCATTTTACATCTCATTCTAACCTCCAACATCCACTTTTGTAACTCCACTATCTCATTGCTCTACCTTTTTAGAGATGGTTATCAGCCTGGTATCACCTCCTAGGTGCATCACGCATGTTAGGAGGTTGCACCTCCTTTTAGCTTTCCTTTCAGCTTGCCCTTTGTCATGCCTTCGTATCTTGTTCAGCCTATTTAGCCATATGTACCAATAGCTACTATGCCCATGCAACCTCACATGCACACCCTGCACATCCCTCCACCACATACAAACATCCTTTATCCCACCTATCATGATAGCACCCTTCGTAGTAGCCCAACCCACAAGCACATGGTGGGGCCCAGCCACTGTGTTTGTGGCATAGCTTACATAACAAGAATTTTGTGTGGTTGCACAACCTGCATCTAGGTCATGGGCTACTCAAATAGGATAGTGGGCAACATAATTGATGCAGCCCACTGCTACCGTCCTAGGTCTAGACCAAGCCTTCTAGCTCATCCAGACTCTAATTGAAGAGGTTAATCGGCTCAAGGCCACCTCGTCTAAAACTGTCCATGTGATGGAATTTTACCAGGATGATCTAATTAGCCCTGTGGTTTCACCACTAGCACTCTAGGGTCCCATTACCTCAATTCATCAAATACAATGCTAAAGGGGACCCCAATGCCCATTTGGTCATCTTCTGGTCTAAATGTGTCTTTCTGCAAGCATGGCCACATGTGATTATTCATGTGTTTTCCATGTCCTTGATTGATAAGGCATTGGATTGGTATGTGCACTCCTCAAGGCCTCCATATCCTCTTTGGAGGAATTTCTTAGCTAATACGTCACATGATTTAAGTATAACTTGAAGCCTAAGGAGATCCTGGATCAGTCGATGCAAGTTAAGCAATGCAACTTAAAGCTTGTACAAAAATTTATTCAACATTGAAGCACATCACTTAATGAGATCCATGAGCCCATTGTGGAAACATACATGCTAGTCATTTTTAAAGGTGTAGTGAATGACTTCATCAAGTTGAAGCTGTATTACCTTGCCTCACAATCCTTGAGCTAAGCATTCACTTAAGCGAAGAGCATTTAGAATGTGGTGGAGGCTAGTAAGGACCCAACCTATGTGGCCTACAAAAATTTGCATGCAAAGAAGGAGAAAGAAAAGGACAAGTAAAAGTAGACAACTACGATTGTAGCAACGGTGGCCAACGAGGCCAAGCTAGCCAATGCCAAACCAATGACCATGCGATCCAAGGTTCTAGCCAACAACAACTAGGAAATTGGCTCTAGCACTGCAGCGAACAACTAGCCTGCATTTTCAACAGACATGAGGCAAGCTGTCCTAAGTCCAAACTTTGAGCATAAGGACTGCTTGAAGTACACCCCGTTGCTGCTTAAGCCGTCAGAGCTCTTGGATTAACTACTTTATGTTGGATGCATCCAGTACAAGTAGATGTTCGAGGATGCTTCCAAATTTCATAACAAATATTGTGAGCTCCTTAATAACCCCTCAATTGTATTACCAAATGAGCCTCTAGTTGCTAATCATTTTTTATTGGATCGATTTTACCAATGTCACTAATTGCGTGGTCGTGATACTGATTTTTGCATGGCCTTATAGGATGACATAGAACACATGATTGATAGGGGTGACTTGGTCCTTGATGCAACCAACCTATTTTGCCCCCAAAACCAATCAATGAGGGACTATAAGGACCCTCTCAACACAAGTGATGCAAGGTACACCATGAACACTATCAGCATTGATGACTCAAAACCAGCATAGGAGCCATTCGTGGTTCATGTGTCCTCTGATGATGGTAGGATTCCCTTGTCATCAATCGGGTTTAGGGCACCACCTTGGGTACCCATAGCACCCTTTGTGATCAAGTTCCCGTAGCACATTGTAGTGGAAATGACTCAATCACCCTTCATTATCAAGGTGCTACAATGTACAGACTCCCCATCAGCTTGGGGTCCAGTGATAGGTAATGCATCAGTCCCTGCTAGATCAAGGCCTCATCCTACAAGTGATGCTAACAAGTAATAAATATGGTAGCCTAGGAGGCCTAACAAATTCCTTTCCAATTAAATGCTTAGGAAAAATTAAGAGCAAAGATCATTAGGCCCACCAAAGCCTGTCCCTTTGTCCTTTGTCCCCATGGCCAAATCAACTACGAAGGCCACAACAAACAACCAACAACAGAGCACTGAGGCTTCAAAACAAGCAAGGCAAGGAAAACCCAAGTTCCATCCATGAGAGATCCATCTCTTAGGCCACATGGAGGAGATGAAGGCTAGCAAGAAAGTAGTAGATAATAGAAAGAACTTCTTGGATGCATTAGCCCAGGTTAAAAAAGCCTTAAAATAGAAAAATGCAACACTGAGCTTGTACAACCTGATAATAACCTTCTCCGCCCATCATGAAGCATTAGTTTGCATGCTAATCTTCATTCTTGTTATGGAGGACATCCCATTGGATGAACAATCCATCCATGCTATTATGTTGCCCCTAGCATTTTGTGATGAGGCAATAAAGGTGAACCCTATGAAGGGTCAAGTCATTATTGTATCAATGTTTATTGCAATCCATGTGGGGTAGTGTAGAATCGACAGGGTGCACATTAACGATGAATTGGAAACCACTGTCATCCCATTCACAGTTATCTATAAGCTAGGTCTTGCTAACCAAATCAAACCAACCAAGACAACATGCTTGAAATGCTTCAATGGGTTGCATGTTGTCATGAGGGGAATAGTGATGATAGCCTTCATGGTAGAGGAGTAATTCCCCACCACCGTTGAATTCATTGTAATTGAGGAGATGTCAAGTTTCAACCTTATCTTGGGTAGGCCTTGGTTAGGTTAGCTGCAGGCTGTCTTCTTCCCTATCCACCAAGAAATCCACCTTTCGTATAAAGATGGGGAGGTTATCATCTATAGTAGCAACATAGACCCTCTGACCATTAGTAACATTAACACTAAATAAGGATTAGAGGTGGAGTTTCCGATGACATGCCTCCTACGAAGGATGAAGGTGAAACAAAAAACACATTTGATATGCCTAGTACTCAGTGGGGTATAGCATGTGTTCACATAGCATTAGCATTTCATCTTTCATGTTTGCATGTTTGACATTATAGTTTGCATGTTCTAATAATTCAACATTAGCATTTCACATTTCTCACATTTAGCATTTCCATGAAAATTTTTCAAATATTTTGTAACTCTGGGAAACATAGTTTGAAGAAGATTGCAGAAAAATTCCAACTCTAGTCTACCTTTAGGAGCATAGTCCAGGAAGCATGAAAAATTCTAATTCTGGATTACCTCTCCAGGGAGCATAGTCCAGAAAAACATCAATAATTTTTTTAACTATGGCTAACACCAACTTGCTCTAGCAACTATAGAGCATAGTCTAGATTGAAGAAAAAAATTCTAACTATTGGCTATGATCCCTGTGGAAGGGGAAAGGAGGGGGGGGGGAGGTGCACATAGCCCCAAAAATTTCAAAAAAAATTATTCAAAAAAAAACTAACTGTCCAACACCGTGTCTTACGCACATCACACCTCTTGCCATCATGCACTCAACACCTATTGTGGTTGTAGCCCATGTGGCTATGCCAGTAAGCATTTCCCATGGCATTTACCTATCCTGCACCTTACTGTAGCCTTTGTCGTGTGCTCTACCTCATAAGTGATGACAACTGCCAAACCCTTACACCTATTGTGCCCTTGCCCTGAGGCATCACTATTGATGTCATCCTCCTTGCCCTATGCTAGTAGTCAAAAAATCATCAAGAGGTAAGAAAAAAGTAATGGGCAAACCCTTTGCTGCGAATCCTACCTTGTAGGCAGTGATCCTAATGTCACTACTAGATTGTTGTCCCTTATGAAACTATGACAACAACTTGACACACCCCAGCCTTGTAAGCGGTAGCCCTAGGGCCATCACCAAAACCCCAATCTCCCATCGCATGCACCATATAAAAAAAAGAAGCAAGGAATTTGGGCCCACAGCCATCCCTCTCCATGACCACACTGGCTACTACAACAACCATGACTGCAGCCAAACCCTCATGCCTTCATGCCTTGCCTAGCAAGCCCCACATGCAATCTCTGAAAACCCTCTCTCTCCAAACCCTTACACCTAACATGCACACCGTCATGGCCATAGTGGTAGAAGTAGCCATGGTAGGGCATTGCCAACATCCTCCCTCAACGCCTAAGTACAAAAAGCAAGGCAAAGCATAAAAACAATGAAAAAGGGGTAGAGCGTAGCTGGGGTACCTAACGGACGATGGTGTCCTCTACTCCTCTACATGTGCTCATGGTAGGCATCCTAGTTCCCTCTTTCCCTCATTGATATTGGTCATCCTAGGGTGTTAGTGTCTACTTTGGTACAACATTTTGGCAACTACACTCTTCCAACTATGCTATGCTCTATAAAGTTTGCGTTTTCAACTTTGATAATGACAAATTTACCCAAGCTGAAAACACACTTTTATACCCCCCGAGACCACTTAATTTTTCAATAACCTCAAGACTACACTCAATAGTGTAGAGCATAGTTGGATGGGAGCATAGTCACTAGACTTAGAAATTTTTTGATATTTTTGGCCACCCCCAAACTTAGAAAAATTTTAAATGCCTAGTTTGACTTAGTGTCTCAACCACTCCAAGCCTTACTCGAATGACACATCTAGCACCCTCCACAATCTACTAAGACCTTAAACTAGCACTTCAAAGTCCACTAAGACCTTAAATTAGCACCTCATGACCTAATGAGGCCTAAAATTGATCCATGCATTCCTTGGCTTTAAAATCTCATTTTCACACTTAGGAAAAATTTTATTGCATCATTTTTTTTATTTTTATGCATATTGCTCTCATTAAGACAAATGCATCTTGATGTTTTTCTGGTTGTCTTTGTAGGATTTTTTGCAGGATTTTCAACATGACTACATACGAGCATCTTCACCCACCTTTGGTCTTAACTAGGCCCCATGGTGATCTCATGTGATGCAATGACATGCAATGCCTAGCCCTTGAGTCCATAGCCTATGATGAATACATAACATCTATAAAGGCACCACTAGACTAGCTAGACCATCTAATTAGGGCTCTTGATTTAGAGGTAGGTGATGTCATTAAGAATCCCTCATTGAAGTCCTTGTAGCAACATCTAGTGGCGAGGTGAAAATATTGAAACTTAGTTCTTTGTTAGAGCCTCAACATGCCCAAACCATCGTAAAAGTACTCAATGGAAACATTAAGGCATTCACATGTGAAGACATGCTAAGCCTAGATCCTCATGTAGTGCAACATAACATAATCCTTGATCCCAGCATAAAACTAGTCAAGCAGAAAGCTCACAAGGTTAGGCCCAAGATGGCGTTGGTAGTCTATGATGAAATCACCAAGCTCTACAAAGCTAGTTTAATGTAGGCCATTAACTATGCAAATTGGGTCTCCAACATTATGGTTGTACCTAAGAAAAATGAAAGTATATGTATCTGCATAGACTTCCAGTACTTGAATAAGGAAACCATTAAATATGACTTCCCATTGCCCAGCATTGATCAATTAATTGATACTACAACTAGTCATGCCTTGTTGTCCTTCATGGATGGCTTCTAAGGTTACAACCAAATTTAGATCAATCTAGAACACCAACTCAACACTATTTTCATGACCCCTTGGGGTACATTTTGTTATATGATGATGCCCTTTGGACTTAAGAACGTAGGAGTGACTTATCAATGAGTCATGATGACATTTTTAGTGATTACTTGTTAGGTCTACTCAATGATAACATTGAAAAGATAGTAATTAAGTCCAAAGTCATACACAACCATGCAAATGATTTGGACCTTGTGCTCAAACATTGCATGAAGCATGTACTTAGGTTAAATCCCAAGAAATGTATCTTCAACATCAAGGTGGATCATATGCTAGGTTTCATAGTATCCGAGGCAAGCATATGCATAGACCCTGACAAGGTTAAGGCCATTACCAACTTGGCATCACCAGCCAACCTTAAGGAGCTATGAGGGTTACAAAGTAGGTTGCAATTCATATGCTAGTTTATCACATGGTTGATCAACAAGTTGCAGCTAATGCAACATTTTCTCAAAAAAGGAATCCACTTTGAGTGGATGGCTCAATGCTAAGAGGCATTTGACAACCTTAAACAAGAGTTGGCTCAACTTCTAATGGTCTATCCTTCACAAGGAGATAAACCTTTCTACATATTCCTTGCTACCTCTAATGCATCCATTACTTCTCTACTTTTTCAAAAGTGAGACAATGGTACAAAGGTCCTGGTATACTACCTAATCCATGCATTACTTACCTATAAAGCAAAGTATAGCAATGTGGAAAATAAATGGAGGCATTATCATTTCTATAGGCAAGTCAACATCATCTACAAAAGCAATGTACTTCGAGCCATTACGAAAAATATTTACAAGAGTAGTTGCATAACACGATGGAAAGTAATAGTTGCAAATTTTAACCTGCATTACATTGCACAAGCATTAAAAAAGGTCAAGCTATAGTTGCACAACTTACAACCTTCCTAATCGATGATCAAGCAACAATAGATCTAGAATTTTCAGATGAGCATGTCATTAGCATAAGTCAAGTGCCTAATAACTTTGAGGGACTCTGGCACTTCAATGATGCTTCAACCTCTCAAGGAGGTAGTGTTGCTGTCGTGATCATGTTCCCCTCTAGGGGAATCTAACTCTTCATCTATCATTTTGCATTTTCATGTACTAAAAATGTGATGAAGTATGAGGGCCTCCTCTGGGGCATCCTAGCAGCTCGCAACCTCTTAATACAAAACCTAGTGATCTGAGGTGACTTGCAACTAGTTGTTAACCAAGTTACAGAGGTTTATGCTTATAAAGCCCAACACCTACAATCTTATAGTGACCTAGCAAAGCACTTTCTCAATCAATTTGCAACTACTGATGTTTAGCATATCCCCCACAACGAAAATGCCATCGTTGATGCCTTAGCGATGTTAGCCTTAAGCATTGTAGCTAAAATGTTTTACACATTGCCCACCTCAAGGTTAGACTACACTATGCCTATCATGCAAACAATTGACATTGCATCTATAGCCATAATAAGCACAACCCACATAGTAGAGTGGTCATTAAGGCATGCCTTCTACAAGGTGAACCGCCACAGCATCTAACCACTGCCCAAAAATATGCAGTGTAGAAATGATCATGGTAGTACATCATTGTGGGTGATAGTACTTTGTGCTGCAAATCCTACGATGGCATACTATTGACCTATGTTGGTGAGAGTGAAGTGTAGATGATTATTGAACAAGTCCATGAGGAATTTTGCAAAGGCCACATAGCACCCAGGGTAATGGCAATGAAAATTAGATGCTTAGGCTACAATTAGCCATACATGTAGCATGATTGTCTCCAAGGTCAAGATGTGTGATACATGTAAACGACATAGCAATATAAAGCACGTGCCACCTACTGAATTGCACACAACATAGATCATGTGGTCGTTCCAATGTTGGGGGTTGGACATCATAGAGCCTATAATGCGTAAGTCCTTTGTAGGGCATAGTTTCATCATAACTGCAACTGAGTATTTTACGAAGTGGGTTGAGGCTATTCTCCTTAGGAGGACTATATCGCAGTAGGTTTGGAAATTCGTACTTGACAACATAGTGATCCATTTTGTTTTACCTATGACCATAGTCACAGACAATGGGCCACAGTTTAGTAGTGTTGAGACCAAAGCCTTTTGTGAACACTTTGAAATCAAACATTTCTTTTCATCACCTTACTACCTGTAGGCAAATGGCCAAGTAGAGGGCACAAACAAGGTCATCCTTAATCTTTTGAAGAAGATGCTAAGTAGTAGCAAGTGGTGATGGCATAAGTAGTTAATCCACACACTCTTGGCCTATTGCACAACATGAAGAACTGCAACAAGTAAGATGCCATACAGTTTAGTTTATGGATCTGAAGCAATCTTGCCTCTTGAATTGTAGGTTTCATCACCTTATATAATCCTCTTAAGTTTCATTAATGAGGCCCAAAACAATGAGTTGAGAACCATGGACCTTGACTTAATAGAGGAGGAGTGCATGCTGACACTTGATCGTATTAGGTGGTACCAACAAAAAAAATGGTAGAAATACCATCACAATCAGCATCAATGCCTAATCAAGAAATGGGACTTAGTCCTCAACACTATTTTTGAACCTATGGACAAATTGTGAGCCAACTAGAAAGGGCTTTTTTAGTCACCAAATCTTATGAAAATGGAGCATTCAAGCTTGCTGATCATGATGGCAATTAATTTGACGATTTGGTGAATCACTCATATCTAAAGTCGTACTATGCATAGTATGCAACACCTCATATCAAATGAAGCAAGGTGAGCAAAAGTTTGCAACGACTATAAACTAGCATAGTAAGTCCACTATGACTATAAACTGGCATAGATAGTTCGCTATGATTATAAAAGGACATAGATAGTCTACCACAACTATAAACTAGCACAAATCATCTGTTCTGGTGCTAAACTAGCATAGTCATCCTTGGGTCATGACCTTAAACTAACACACCATCCAGCATCTGCTACAACGTTAAACTGGCACACTGTAGTCTACTAGGACTATAAACTAGCACATTGTGCTCTACCAAGACCTTAAACTAGGTTTGTAGTTTAATACACATAGTTTTGTAGATAAGAAAGCGATAATACTTCCAACTCCATGCCATGTACTCAAATATCGTGTGGGGGGAGGGGGGGGGGGTAGGGACATTGCAATTCTAGAATGGAGTTCCTGTCATCAGAGGCGGCCTCTGGAACATGTACAATGTCATCACCCTTCAACATTTTATTGATCTTCTGGAGTTTCCCTTGGGCATTTTGCTAACGTTTCAAAGCTCTTGCCATGGTTGCTAGCACTACCAGCTCTAGGCTACACCTGCAGCATTATCGGCCTTGGGCATTTCATTGTTATGTAGAGCTCTCATCGTTAGCACAACCCTTTGGACTAGTGGTAGCATTATGGCCTCTATCATCTCATAGAATCTGTTAGGCTCTTTCCATTGCTTGGGCACTCATCACTGGTATGGTTGCTAGAGCTTTTGCAGCCTTCTCACTCCAGCACTTGCACTAGTTTTCCTACACAGGCTCTTCAAGCTCTTGCAACTAGTCTATCACTCATGACACTTGCAGCACCCTTGCATCCAACAGTTTGCTTTCATCTTATGTTGTGTGGTTTCTTTTTTGTTTTTTCTAAGTTGTGTTTGTAGGATGAAGCCTTGGAGGTGGTCATTTAGAGATGCACCTCATTGTAGTGGCAAATCCCCACATTGCTCTGATGTGCATGGTTAGACTAGCTAACCCACTCAAGAGTGCACATTCGTATTACCTTGTTATAGCCTACTTTCATTTATCCCTTTCACCTTGCATTCTCCTACCTTCCCCTACATCACCAAGCTTGCAACCCTTGTGATGCACATGGCATGCTCTTGATGTCAATCACAGAACCCATAGTAGATGTAACACAACTCATTCCTTGGGGAGCTTTTGTGGATTGGCCAAAGCCCAAGTGAATGTAACACAACTCATCCTGAGGAGGAAACACCTATGATATAGACATGATGTGGTTGCACTAAAGTAAACCCCATTAGATGGCACATAACCCACTTGAGGAAAAGCATCTCGTACTTGGCATATCATAAAATGCAGAACTCGAGGCAAGTTTGCTTCATAGCAACAAAAGAAAAAACTGTAAAAAAAGGTAAAGCATGAGACAAAACATGTTCCCAAGCAAAATTAGCAGAGTTGTAATTTTACAACTAGTCCAACCTTGAATCTACATCAACCTTCTCGTAAGAACTCTAATGAGAGGTCACAATTTTAGGGAAAATCCATTCGAGTACCATGGATGCTGACTCTCTCATAAGCATTTAATAAGAGATCACTATTTTAGTGATAAGCCACCCGAGTGCTAAATCTTGTAGTATCACACTATTTGCATTTCATTCCCCTATTATCCCCTAGCATGTTACTTACACCCTTTACCTCTAGCATACCATTACCCTTAGCACTCTTGAGCATGGTGAAGCAACATTTGGTTAGGTACTAATGAATGATGTTGGTGCCAAGCCTCTTGTGGTGTTTTGCATTCTTTGTCGATGTCTCTTGGGACATTCCTCTAGACATCAACAAAAGGGACTAATGAAACACCAACAAACTTTGGCTCTTGAGTTTCAACTGCAAATTTGTCTAAGTGTCAAAACTTTGCAAATTTTTCTAAGTGTTGAGACTATGCTCCCCATTACTAGGGCTACGCTCTAGAGCATAGTCAATGTAGTTGACACAGATGGCCTAGATTTGTAAAATTTTTCTAAGTGTCGATAGTAGCTATAGATTTTTCTAAGTGTTGGACTACGCTCTCCCTATCGAGACTACGCTCTAAAGAAGAGTCAACATAGTCTCCACACGAATGATTAGTTTTGTAGATTTGCCTAAGTGTCAAGTCAGAAGTTGTCAGGCTTAGTTGGCATGAAGAAAATAGTTCAGTAGATTTTCTAACTTCAGGGGTTATGCTCCCTACTATGCTTTAGAGCATAGTTAGTGTAGTTTGCATGAAGACATCAAGTTTTTCCAAAGTTTTTTAAGTGTCAAGGCTATGCTCTCATTGCCATGACTACACTCTAGAGTGTAGTCAGTGTAGTCTGAATTGAAACATATTTTTTTTGGAAAAATTTGCCTAACTGTTGGACTACGCTTTAGAGCATAGTCAACGTAGTTATGTAGCACTGCCTCCAGAAGCCTCCAAAACTCAACACTAGTCTTCATCTCAGCTTCAACATTTTTTGGTAGAAATATCAGCAATTTGCACTTCTTTTGCACTCCCCATTTACCCCAATATTGTACCTATGCTTGACACCATTCGAGAGAGTGGATAGTGTAGTCCCAGAGCATAGTCTCCAAAACTTCACTGTCTTTCATTATTTTCAAGTACTTGGCAGATTTTTTAGCACTCACACATGCAGTCTTAGTAGTGCATTTATAGTTTAGTAATCTCATAGGGTCCATTGGAGTACACTAGTAGAACACCATGTGCTTCAATGGGAGTGTAGTTGGGGCTACCATAGTTCTAATTACCCATCCACCATGTGGTGCCTAATCCATAATTTGTGCTATTCCTAGACCTATAAATACCCCAATGTTCCACATTTTAGGTGTTGGCACATCAAAAGCAAAGTTGGAAAATTTGAGCACCAGCATTCTTGGCATTCTTGCATCCAAGTGCACTTGGCATTTGGCAAACACTATTGCACACTACCATAGCACCGTTGCACCTTTTAGATCACTGTAGCCTGTAGGACACTATGGCTGCCAACTCAGCAAGTTTATATTTCATGGTGGAAGTCAGTTTTTCATAGCCCAAACACCCCAAGATTGTGACTACGCTACCTACTGTGTTTTTCTGTACATCGCATACCTCCTCACCATCTCTTTGCAGTTAACTACACTCCCCCCCATTTGGGGTGGTGCTGCTTTTTCTCTCTCTTACATCTTGCACATTTTTAGCATTTCTCTTGCATTCTAGTAGTCTACTTGGATTTTTTACTATTTTTGTACATGTTCATGTGCTTATAGCTTGGTTTTGCACCAAAAACCTTGACTACACGTACCCTCATAGGCATCATGGACATTGCAAGCACCATGCAAACCCCTTGCATTTTTTGTCATAACACCCCGTAAGTCCTAGTTTAATCGACAAGACCATTTTGGGCACCCTACCTCCATTTTCCAGTGGGCCCTTAGGTGGACATAGGGTTAAGGCTGTATGATTGCAGACCTCTTGGTGTATCATTCTAGCCTATGACATTTTTGGTTGCTACAACTTTCCAATTAACTCTCTCAATACATCATGCATTAACCCGATAAATAATGTAGCAGCATTGGTGATGAGACGCGATTTGCACTAGGCCACGATATCGCGTATGCGATATCGCGTCCCGCCACCATATCTATAAATAAGAGGCGGCACTCCCTTCATTTCCCAATCCTGGCTAGTGTAACGAAGCTCTGGTAGATTGATCACTTCAGAGTTAGAATTTTTCCCCATGTGCCCGCAGTAGGAGTCCTAGAGTGAACGGCTCTTTATTCGAGCAGCTTGTAACC
>MNCI01005898.1:36307-56961 GCA_015680685.1 Gnetum montanum
GTAGGGGTTAGGAGAAAATCGAAAAAATTTGGGTCTAGACCCTCATGACTGAGAGAGAACCTCCAGTAGTGATAGAATGGAGAAAGAAAAGGAACAAGAAAGATGGAGAAAAAGAGACAACTGTAACGTCGATAAAATGCATGCCAAGATGGAAATGAACAAAATAGAGTTAATTACAAAATGTTAAGAGAAAGAATTTAACTAGTGCACCAAATAGGAATGCCAGTGGGTCCTCCCCAAAGCAGGCTTATGTCCATAATGCTCTAACAAACCCACATTCAAAGAGTCCGTAGGCTCTGAGAATGTCATTTGGAATAAGAGTTAAAGTCTTAACCACAAGAATTTACCACCAAGAAAACAATGTGTCAACCAAAATATACACTAATGATACAACCAGCAATGAGGTGAATAATGGAGAGAAGGATGGAGAGAAGATAATGGAATGGAATCTCAAGAATAAGGTGGTGTACAGCCCCTTGGGTAGTTAATAATTAATATGACTTAGTAGATCCCATTCCAAGTCTGACCTCAAACAAACCACATCCAGTGACTTCGCATTAATGTATTTGGCCAATCCATCCCCTTGAAGTAACAAGAATGCCTTCCCAAAGAGCCACCACCATTCTAACGAAACGAAGGAGAAGAGAATGGGAAGCGAGAAGGGCCTTAGTTAGAGGGAACATTTTTATTTTAGTTCCATAACCAGTGCTTGTAGCCCAAATGATTATTTCGTCTAAGGAGTATGCTTTGAATTCTCACTTTTTTTCTTTTCTCTCTCTTTCCTTTTTTTTTTATGCTTTATGTGTTTATGCGTGAGAACGACACCATGCAAAGACCTTGTTATTTTTATTAGCTTAGCTTCCCATTAATTGAGCAACGTCGAAATAGTAAGAAAACTCAAGAAGAAAAACATCCAAGCACCCAAGAGAACGGCCAACACAAATGCATCAAGTTCCCTTGAAGTCACACCCTTTTCAATCCTTGAGTCCTTTCTTAGTTTGAGAAATACCCAGTCACCGATTCGTTATAGTTCTTATTTAGAAAGGGACTATACAGTTCCAAGCCAAGAGAGACCATAGAAATTTGTGAATGAATGGATGAAGTGGACTCATTGCCTATCATATCAAAAGAACCATACCTTAGTATCAACATCATAACTTAAAGGTAAAAACCAAACATTAGCAATAAATATAAAAATAGTTTATACCATCATTAAGAACACTTATTGGATGACAAACTTACAAGATGGATAACACACACACACGCACACAAGAAATGGAAAAGTATGAACAATGTTGTAAAACAAAAACAAGAAAAGTTAAAGAAATTTGTAAAACAAAAATGTGTAAAACAAAAACATGTAAAACAAAAATGTGTAAAACAAAAACTTAAAAGAACTGAGGGCCTCAAATGATTAGCATAGGTGGTTGTCTCCCCCATGACTGAATTCAAAGGGAGAGATTTGAAATAACGAGCGTGGTCGTCTGCTATCAGAGGTGTAATTTGCACTAGCTATTCTTGGTTCATGGAAGGGTTTGGTTTGTTGCACATTGACCAGTAATCTCTTATCAGGGGTTTCAGGCTTGTATATTGTCATGGCTCTCAAGGGAAAGGCTGTATCAATAATGTAGGGTTCTTCCCATAATGTTTGAAATTTCATACATTGTGGTACGTGCATGGGGTTCCAGTAAAGGACCTTGTCTCCTGGTTCGTACTTGACCCTTCGGATTCTTAAGTCATGACATTGTTTATTATGTGCCTTATGCAACTTGTTTGATGACAGAGAAACCAATCTATTCTCGTCTAGCACGTTTAGCGCTGCTAATCTTTGTTTTTGTTCTAGGTTGAGGTCAAGGTTGAGATCACATGCCATGGATAGTGTACGAAGCTCAGTTTGTATTGGGAGCTTTGGAATTTTTTCGTATACTAACTCATAGGGAGAGTAGCCTGTAGGGAGTTTCCAAGTGGAGCGGTACGCCCAAAGAGTGTCGTTCAGTTTCATGCTCCAATCTCGCCTAAATTTGCTAATTGTTCTTGTTAATATTCTCGTAATCTTCTGATTAGTGACCTTGGCTTGGCCATTAGCTTGGGGGTGATAAGGTGTGGTCAATTTATGTTCAACCCCTAAGCGTTGCATCAACTTGTGAAAGGTTGCACCCGTAAAATGTGTTCCATTATCAGAGATGAGCGCATGCAGCACACCAAACCTGTTTACGATTTGTTGTTGTACAAATCATGCAGCCATAGACGATGTGCAGTCTGTTACAATAGCTGCTTCAGCCCATTTGGTTAAATAGTCAACAACAACAATGATATAAGCTTTCCCATTGGACATCGATGTAATGGACCCCATAAAATCTATTCCCCAAATTTCGAAGGGTTCCAAAGGTTGAATCCATTGTTGCGGACCCTCCATTCTAGTAGTCATTCCACCATAACGTTGACAGTGCTCACAGGATTGCACAAATTGATGGGCATCCCGAAATAGCGTTGGCCAATAATATCCTGCAAGCAGGATCTTAATGGTCATTCATCTCCCTGCATAGTGGTCCCCACAGGGACCCTCATGAGCATCTTGGAGAACTCTTAATTGATCCTCATTGGGCACACACCATCGAACCAAACCATTAGGATAGACTTTATAGAGTTGTCCCTTGATTTCCATGAAGTACTTGGTTTTATGAAGAAACCATTGCTTCTTCCTAAAGTCCAACCCTTGTGGTGTTTTTTGGGAAAGGAGATAAGTAAGAATGCTACTATACCCATTTTTTCCTGTGGGTTGGTTATTTACTACACTGGCAAAGAGGGTTTCATCAGGAAATTGATCAGATATGGCATATTCATCCTCTTGGCTGTCCTAGTGCAACCGAGATAAGTGATCTGCAACTACATTCTCGGTGCCTTTTCGGTCTACTATTGTTAAGTCAAACTCCTAAAGGATTACCAACCAACGTATAATACGAGGGCTAACCGTTGGCTTGTTCATGAGGAACCTAATTGCACTATGATTCGTATGAATATGCACTTTGTAGCTTAACACATAGTGCCTAAATTTTTCCTAATGCAAACACTACAACCATTAATTCCTTTTCCATAGTTGTATAGTTGAGTTGTGCACCAGTGATGCTCTTACTTGCACAGTGGATGTAATAAGGGTGTTTTTGTTTGTCTAACTATGTCAATACGGCTCCTAAGGCATAATTAGATGCATCGGTCATAATATGGAATGGTCTAGACCAGTCAAGGGCTTACTGAATAGGAGTTTCCACAAGCCTCTGTTTTAGAGTTTGGAATGCTTGTTCACATTCCCTGGTCCATTCGAATGGTGCATCCTTCTTTGTTAATTCCACCAATGGCTTGGCAATTTTGGAGAAGTTCTTAATGAATCTCTTGTAGTAGCCAATGTGTCCAAGGAATGACCAAATGTCCTTGATAGTTTCTGGTTGTTGAGTGATTCCTTGGATGACTTTAACCTTTTCCAGGTCCACCTCTATTCTTGACTGTGAAATATTATGCCCCAATACTACACCCTCTTGAACCATCAAGTGGCTTTTCTACCAGTTGAGCTTCAGGTTGTTTTCAACACATCATTTTAGCACTTGCTCTAATTGGTCCAGGGCTTGATCAAAGCTTGTCCCATAAGTGGAGAAGTCATCCATAAATACTTCCACTCCATTTCCTATCTGTTATTGAAATATGCTTAAGACAAAACATTGAAACGTGGTAGGGGCATTGCACAAGCCAAATAGCATTTTCTTATATGCGAACATTCCCCAGGGACTGGTGAACATTGTTTTGGCTTGATCTTCTAGTGCTATTCGTATTTGATTGTATCCACTATACCCATCCAAAAAACTATAATAGTGATGCCCCGCTATAGTGTCTAAGACTTGGTTAACGAACGGCAACGGAAAATGATCTTTGAATAGTAGCCTAAAATCTATACATACCCTCCATTTGCCTCCCTTCTTAGGCACAATTACTAGAGGACTAACCCATTCACTATCAGCAATGGAATATATGAACCCGACCTTGAGGAGCTGTTCTATCTCTTCTTTTACTACTTGTTTCAATTTTGGGTTCAATCACCTCTGTGGTTATTTTTGAGGCTTCATGGAGGGGTCCGTGTAATTCCTATGCTGGCATATCCTAGGGTCTATTTTGGTTAGCTCGAGATATGCCAGGAAAAGCCCTTTGACCATTTATTGATCACTTTCAATAGGCTTTATTTTTTCTTGGGGACAAGTTTTGCGTTGATAATTACTGATTTTCCATTTTCAAGAGTCATATATTCTAGATTGGTGGGCAATGGTTTCAGATCGAGGGGCTCTTGTTTAAATTTCTTAGGAATTTCCAACTTCCCCCAGTTAATGATTTCGAAGTTAAGGGCTGGAAGTTGGCAACAAACTTGCTCTAGTACATCTGTGCTTTTAATATAAGCACTAGTTATCCCCTTAGTTAGTTCCATGCATGTTATCGAGTTGCTCTCTTGATCAGCCATCAGCCACTGGGTGTTTTCTTGTCATGTGGCTACTACATATAGGCACTTTTGTATGTCAATATCTTGTGCACACCGATTGCATGCAGGTAATGTTAAACTTTGCATTACCCATGATTTCTGCATGCAATGGCACCTTGTGATACTATACACGATGCATGAAACTTTCTTCTTCTCAATCTTTCCAAAATTATTTTTCTTGGATATTTCTAGGGAAATATTGCAGATTCCTAGGTGTGCATCTATTGTACTCAACCATGCCCTTCCCATTATTATCAAGAAATCCCCTTTGTCATTGTTTACTTGGATCACCAGGAAATCAGCTAGGTATGACCAACCACCCATGGTGGTAACAATGTCCTCCACCTGTCCCAAAGGAACAATGATGGACTGGTTAGCCAACTCTAAGAGAATATGGCTCTTCTTGAGTGGAGGCAGGTTCCAGGTTTTATACAATTCTTGTGAGATTAAGTTGACTCCGGAACCTGAGTTAAGGAGAGCCTTATGAGGTTCATTACCAACGACTTGGAGATAAATTAGGGGGCTTCCAGGATTAGAGAATTTCTTGGGAAGGTGGCCTACCTTAATCCAGTCGGTAGCGGTATGTGTTAACATAACCGTGTGCATTGGGAGCAATTTTTGATCTGAACGGGGTCCCAAAACCTTATTTGGTACGGAGGTGTTTAGATGTTCAATCTCTTATGAGGTTGAGGGCTTAGTTGGATTGTTGGTTTCGAAGAAAGGTCTTTTCAGCATAAGATTGTCAAGACTAACTGAGAACTGAGGATTGGAAGCCCTCATGACATTGGGTTGTTGTGGTTGATGATGGAGCTACCGGCGTAAGAGGTGTGGATGGATTTCGAGGATGATATGCATGTGGAGTGTTCCTTCCAGAAGGAGGAGTCTAAAAATACTCCCGAACTTGGTAGTAATGTTGTGGGGCTACGTGACCCATAGAGTCACTTGGAGAAACCAGCTGTTGCACGTGGTAGCCATACGAGTCTGGTTTTCAGTAAGGGTATTGTTGTCTAGGCGGTGGCATCCCCATGACTATGGGTATTGCCATTGCTAATGTTGCCCGATAGGTTGTGGTAGAGTTCGACTTGGATAATATGTTAATGGTTGGTGGAACTACCTTGGGTTACCTTGGGGATAAGGTAACCTTCAGGGTGCCTACCGTCTGTTAAGTCTTGGGTTGAGCGCATACACCCCAGACTCTTGCAGATGTGAGATTATTGGACAACATCCCTTAGGATGGTATATTGGCAGATCTCACATCCACCATCATTGTCTATGTCTAAATCCACAACCTCATCAGTGATATTCATTTTTCCCTTACCCTTGTCACGTGCATGGCCTGAATCTCTCCACTTTTTCTTATCATGGTCACTACTTTGTTCCTCCTTAGACTCCTCTATGATTTTCAGGACAAGTTCAAGTCTACTATCTAAGGAGTCTTGTATCTGATCTACCTTAGCCACCACTTCTATTGTTAATTTCTAAAGTGGCAAGGTTTTTCTATTCACCAACTCTTCGAGTGATGACTCATCCTCTTCATCATAGAATCTCACCCCCCTCTTTCGGAGGGAAGGATTGCAGTTATATTCTTCCATGCTTTCTATTTTTCGTATCTCCCCTTCTTCTTTAGCTAATTGCTCCAAAAATCTATGAATTTCATGGGACCTAAGTTTGGATAATCTCCCTTGGGCATATGTCCCAAGGGTTCTCCTAGTTTTGTGTCTTAGCCCATCTACGAGGTGGCATAGTTGATCCTGTTGTACGTAACCATGGCCCGGGCAACGATCTAGTATATGCATAATACCAATCCATGACAGCATCCAAGGGTTCGTGAGTACCCTACTTCCATCCTTGGATATGCTTATGTAAGTTGGACATTCTAGAGTACATTTGGTATTTATCGTTAAATAGTTCTAACATCGTACTCCACCTCCTAATGGTTTCCAGCTCTAAGGACCAGTACTAACTCTCCGCTTCTTTGATGAGTGTCCTAGGAAATAACTTTAGTTTCTACCACTTGTTTTCAATAATCTGCAAGGCACAGGCATCGTGGAATGCCTGTAAGTGGTTTTTCATATCAGCGTTGTATCCCCCTTCAAAGCATGAGATATTATTCATATCTAATCTCTTGATCCGACTATCCTTTTAATGCCTTGTAGGTATTCTCACTGCCTCCATAATGTCTAACATACTTTGGGTGGCAAGTAGGGGTTCATCATGATCATCTCTCTTATGATGTCTATGATGTCTACATGGTTCCCTACTTTCCCTTCTTTCATGCCTTAATTCTCTTGACTGCCCTCGTCCTCGCTCTTGACTCACTCGTCGAGGTCTCTCATTTTTCTTACCCTTATCCTCACTGTTATGCTCTTTGTGACTGCACCTTGATGTGAAAGGAGAGGGTGAATGATGTGATGAAGGGGAAGAAGAAGGAGATCCATCACCATGATGATGTCTCCTACCTTCTCTTCAGTGTTCCCTGCCCCGATTTTGAGGACGATCAGAATGCTTACCCTTATCTTATGCTTGTGTTCCCTTAGTAAACAGTTGGTGTTCATGGGGATCAGAACCAGGGTTGTGTATCGTGGAGCATAGGCTCTAATACCCCACCTCCTCACTATCATTAGGAGGGGGAACATCATCTTGTGGAGAATCTATTGAGATAGGTTCACCACCCTTAACCTCTCTTATGACAGGAAAAGCATTATGGGGGCCTTTGCCCTTCAACGATGTGTGGCGACTCTCCTGCCGCAAGTCCTGTTGACATTGCACTTCTGTGGGATGGTAGTCCCTTATGTTATAATCTTTTGCAACATATTCAGCATATAGCTGTGTCATGTCTATTTGTGCAAGCACACGAAGGAGCATGTTAGGAACTGCCCAATCTGGGGGTAACACTATGTTACCTTGCAAACCATGCCAATGCAGTTGTTCATCCTGATGGAGGATAAAGGTAAAATTGGATATATACTCATCAAGATAAATATATACCACATTGAATTCCTAAGGAACTAGCGGATTTTGGTTATGTGTGTTAGATTAGCAACGGTCTTTAGTGTGATCCCTAGGTGATGAAGTGCTTTTGTTCGAAGAAGAAGACATTGTTTCTTATTCAATGTGCTGATTAACCATTATATAATTTTTCATTTAATTAACCCTAAAGATTTTTTTAAGCTCCCAATGATGTGGATAATTTCCTATGTTCTACTTAGTGCACAAACAACTTAGTCCCCAGCAACGGCGCTAATGATGAGTGGTAAGGTACCCCTACACTCAACCATACGAATACAAGTGTTACACATGCGATCTGGTTGAACTCCGTAGACTAAGTGCCTACACACCTCATGGAACACTTAAGGTTAATCATTCGTTGTCTTCCCAGACTTACTTGTATTTGTCACGGTTGTATGGTTAAGTAAGTCTAAGGTATATGATTTTTATGTCTTTTATGTTTTATCTCCTATGCTAATGAGGTGAAGGGTGAAGAGACTAATTAACTAACTTTAACTAACTAACTAAGCCTTAATTAACCTATCATCAATATATGTTCCCACTTACTATTCACACCCTAAACCAATGCAACCTTGGTTACCAAACGCTATTCATTACTGGGATCACCAAGCGTAACGCACGTGCTTGAAGCAGTAGTACTAAATGCACTTAACTAGGAGAGAAGGGTTGAGAGAGATTTAATGAACTAATAAAGCATTTAAATGATAAATAATAAATAACAATAAGTGAAGTCCTATCTAGCTTAGTCCATGCACTACAAGGTTTATCCAAGAAGTTCGTCTTTATTTTTGTACACAAACTTGTGTTCAAGTACAATATTTGCTCTAATAAAGATCCGTTCACTTTGGAGCTCCTACTGCGGGCACATGGAAATTATTCTATCTCTGGAGAGGTAAAACTGCCAAAGTTTTGCTACAGTCTAGGCCTAAACTGAGAAACAAGGGAGAGCTACCTCTTATTTATAGATTTGGCAGCGCACTGCGATATCACGTACACAATATCGCGGCCCATGCGATATCGCATCCCATTAGAAATGATTATTTAAAAATGTAATTTCTATGCCATAATAAATTCCAAGTCATACATTAGCATCTAAAATATGTAACTTAGAAAACTAAAAGTAAAACCAAGGTCTACATCAAAGACAAGCAAGTACAAACATACCTATGCTAATGAAAGAACACTAAAAGTATAAATAATCTAACTAAACATTAGAGCATAGAAAATACATAAATCCCAAAGCTAGAAAATTAATATAAATATAATCTAAGAATCCAACTTGTCATCTATCTTATCTCCACTAATACTTGTATCACATAGGAGATAAAAAATAAAAGGGAAAGTTAGTTATCACATAGGAGATAAAAAATAAAATGGAAAGTTAGTTAATGTAACTAATCATGAGGTGGTAGCCTAGTGGTATGGATCTTGGCCTGGTAACCCCAAGTTACAGGTTTGATTCTCCTATGTAGCATTGAGTTATATACTTCTATAAATCTTAGGATGTACCTATGTTTCACTTAATTTATTTTCAACTACCTTAGATAGTAAAGAACTTATGGATTCACAATGTTCCTTTAAAACCAACTGGACTTCCTACATGTACTAGTTTTAACAAATCAAAACATACTTATTGAGAAATGTGATACATATAAGCATAATAAAACATTAAAATATTAGTATTCAAATATATTTAAAAAGCCCAACCTAAGGTGGTGTGAAACCATAATGAAATGGATTATCAAATTAATCTCCCAAAATTAAGTTTTCAAGCTAAACTCTAATTTCCTAATAATTGTAGATGTCAATTAATATGTTTCCTTCTTCTCTTCATTATTTTTTAACTAAAAACTATATTTCAAGCATTCTGGCTTTGCATAGATATCCAAGATCGTCAAAATGGCTCTTTCATCATTGTTTTTCCCATTATATGTTTCTATCATCTACATATGAAACTTTTTGTCACACTTCCTAATGTAGATTGCAATGCAACTCATGATGGTCATACAACCCATTAAAGATGCCAAATTTTTAAAATCAATACAACTACAATTGGAATCTATAATATGCAAGCCACAATTGTGAGGAATCATGTCCAAAAGATCTACAATGAACTCAAAAATCAAAACCCTAAGGTAAACATTTTGAAATGTTAAAATGAATTAAATATTATTCAAATCTAATAAAAATAGAAAAAAAGCTTTGTACAACATATTCTAAAAATAGCAAAATAACACATCCATACTCATATTCAAATTATATAGATTCCAAAATATCTTTTCAAAAACATGTCATTCAAAAATCTTGAATGTTCATAAACCTCAAAAATCATAACCACACAAATCACTAAGTATGTTTCATTCAAGCATTTTATTATAATACCGTGCTACTCAAGCTTAGGCTAGAAAGGAATCACTTAAGGAGTGAATAATTATACCAAAAAATAGAAATAATTTCTTAATAAAAATTGTTGATGACAAAAATATAAGAGGCAAAGTAGTATGCATCCAAAAAGTAGGTGCATAGGAGTAAGAAAAACTCTGAAAAAAAAAGATAAAATTAATGATAATAGTTCCATCCATTTAAAACCTAACCTATCCACTAAGAAAATATTACAAAGCTCTATTTCCCAAGCCAAAATAACAATAACAAATGCTAGAAATTTACAATAGAATAAAAATATAGAAATTACATAAAACTTTATAAATAGTTGAATGCATCAAAAAGGCATTGGGCTCTACCATTAATAAAACTATTAAATATCAATAATGTAAAAATAACTAATGATACATAAATAAAATTTGTATTTAAGTTAGTCCTACATAAGAAAAACAAATACAAATACATATCCTAAGTGTTACATAGTATAGAAAGCCCAACTAAACATTATAGCTTAGAATAAAAATAACGGCTAACTAAAAACAAAAAGGTTAAGCTAATAATGATTTAAAACTAAAATTTAATCATCACCTTCCCTATCTAATTCTTCCTCATCACAACTAACTAAATCACTTAGAAGGCACAAGATACATATAAAAATAGTTCTAAGACTAAGTATGATAAATAAGCTATAAAGTACTCTCTTATGGATCTGGTTGAAGGCATCAAGCAATTGGACAATCATGGACAAGGGGTAGCTATAAATAAAGAGTTATTATGCAATAGTACAAGCATACAACCATGATACCAAAAAATCAAATCATTATCCAAAATTCAAATTAAACATTCAAAGAAAATAACTAAATAAAGGACTCTACCACCACTCACTAAATCCAAATGAATTCTAAATCTAAATAAATGGCACTTACTTACTTAACTACCCATATAAGAACCTAGCTCACTACAATTGCACGACCTTCTCCAATCCTAATTACAATTGATATCATCATTCAATTTATCAAATTCAAGTTACTTTAATTCTCTTTGATCCCCATTTAACACTAGAGAATCTTTAAAATATAATTCTAGTTTTAGAAGAGGTATTCAATAATTTCAGCCATGTTTGGTGCAAATATGATCCATGAAAATTTGAAGACATCTTGATATTAAACCAAATTGCTCTATTAAATTGCAAGTATGAAGGCCTAATTATTGGAAAACTCATGGGTGCATGAAATAGGGATTATTGCCAAGGGAGGTGGTAGGAAAGGATTGGAAGAGATAAAAGCTTCAAGGATATTTATCTTATATCTTTTTCTAAGTTCTATAGTGAACTATTTATATTAATCCTATAATATTTAAAAATTTGAAATCTTTGGAATTAGGATAAACTACTTGTATTCTTTATACACTTTACCAATTGTTATGAAGTTGAAAAAAATGGGTGGATAGTTCCTTAAAACTCATATGAGCCTCAAAACCTAAAATGTGTTAAAAATTAGAGAATTATAAAAATATAATTCTAGTTTAAGAAGAGGTATTCAATCATTTTATCATAAGTTTGATGCAAAGATTATCCATAAAAATTTGAAGACATTTTGATACTAAACCAAAGTGCTCTATTTAATTGCAAGTATGAAGACCTAATTATTGGATAACTCATGGGAGGATGAAGTAGGAATCATTGCCAAGGGAGGTGGTAGGCATGGATTAGCAGAGATAAAGACTCCAAGAACATTTTTCTTGGATCTTTCTATGAGTTTTTCCCTATATAAACTTTTTAAAGTTTTATAAAGTTAAAACAATGGGGTGGACAATTCCTTGAAACCCATATGAGCCTTAAAAGCAAGAACACATTGATAAAAAACCCATATGAACCTTAAAACTAGAAATAGACTGAGTCATTCCCTTCTCATGTCAACATTTGCTAAATTTCATTTACTAATGTAATACTTGTCACTCACTATGTTAATTAAAATGTAGCCCTTAGATGAGATTTCTGTAATCAACTAAATATCAAGTATCAACAAGGTTTAAGTATGAACAAATGAACCCCATACTCTAGGTAGCTCATCAATTTTGATATAGTTGCAATTGAAACTCTCACCTACTTAGGGCATTTTTGCAAGCCCTAAATTTCTTCATTTAAAACCTCGTGAATTTTTTATTAAATTTATCATCATCCTCCTTGATAAACCTTCCAATTTCTACAAAATATATGAAATGAAAAACTCCTAAATTATTGGAAAATAAAAAAAACAATGAAAAAATTCAAAGAAAAACTTATTACAATTTGCAAATTGGTAACCAAAACTTTGAAAAATCCCTAGTATGAATTTGGAGTTGAATTTGCAATGATTTTTTTACAGAATGAGATGTAATTATGTACTTGAAGTAAAGCACAAACTTGGCTAATTATAGTAACAATATGAATGCTCAAAGGACTCTTAGAAATACATCCTTAGCGTAGTCGTTATTAATACACCCTCTTTGTGGAACTCTTGGTGGAACCATGATAAATGGAACTTAGTAGAACTCGCATAGCCCAATTCTAGAATCAAAACCTGGTGGAACCACTTTTTATTTTTGAAAAAAGTGATTGTTGGTACTCGATACAAGGGTTTGAATTTGATGGGTAAATGAACATATTTGCACTTTCAAAATGTATTATACAATTTAATTTTAGATAAAAATATATAAATATAGCTTGTATACTAGAAGAATATGGAAATTGAAGCTATAAAATATATATATCTAAGTTAGGAATGTAAAAATGTGTTTTTTATTTTAATTTTTGAGAAAGAGTTGGTTGGTGTAAACATACTTTACATTTTCAAATATTCATTATAGCCTTAGTATTCTTAGGAATGGATTTTGAACTTTTAAAGATACTAAAATTTTTAATATTAATAATCCAATGGAAATGAAAATGCTCATATTTGACTCATCTTTGGGACCACATCTTCAATGTAATGGCATCATGAGAACTAACCTTAGTTCATGGACCAAGGTGGCAACTATGGTTAGTATAGCACGTAACCTCTTCTTAGTATGATCATGTCTATTACTATGTACTACCAAGAAATGTTTAATAGTTAACATGAAATACTAAATTCTCCAAAAGTACTCTTGTATGCATAAGAGTAGGTGACCATTTAAAATACATGTTAAATCATCACATTCTTGGGGCAACCCAAGGCATCATGTGGTTAAATCTCATGTGTCTAGACAACATGAAGTACCTATGTGATGCATGCTACTAGGTTCAAATATCAAGTAAGCTCTTTCCATTATGATCTTATCCATGACTAGGTACAGTGAAGACATGTTTAATAACTAACATAAAATCACCAAGATGCTACTAGCTTGGGATAGAAAGTAACCACTTCTTAATATGATCATGTCTATGACTAGGTATCATCAAGATATGTTCAATAGTTAACATGAAATCCTAGATTCTCCAAAAGTACTCTTTTCTACATAAGAGTAGTTGAGCATTTAAAATACATGTTAAATAATTCTATCATTAGGATACAATCCAAGGAATCATGTGGTCAACCCCTGATGAGTGGCGAGGTACCCCTACACTCAACCATACGAATACGAGCCTAGCACACGTGATCCAGTCAAACTCCGCAAAATAAGTGCCTACATGCCTTATGGAACACTTAAGGTTAATCATTCGTTGTCTTCCCAGACTTACTTGTATCTGTCATAGTTGTATGGTTAAGTAAGTCTGAGGTATATGATTTTTATATCTTTTCTGTTTTATCTCCTATGCTGACAAGGTGAAGGGTGAAGAGACTAATTAACTAACTTTAACTAACTAACTAAGTCTTAATTAACCTAGCATCAGTATCTGTTCCCACTTACCGTTCATACCCTGAACCAATGCAACCTTGGTTACCAAATGCTAATTGTTGCTAGGATCACCAAGCGTAACACACGTGCTCGAAGCAGTCATACTAAAGCACTTAACTAGGAGAGAAGGGTTGAGAGAGATTTAATTACTAATAAAGCATTTAAATGGTAAACGATAAATAATAGTAAATAAAGTCCTATTTAGCCTATTCCATGCACTACAAGGTTTATCCAAGAAGTCCGTCTTTATTGCCATACACAAACTTGTGTTCAAGTACAATATTTGCTAGAATAAAGATCTATTCACTTTGGAGCTCCTGCTGCGGGCACATGGAAATTATTCTATCTCTGGAGAGGTAAAAATGCCAAAGTTTCACTATGGTCTAGGCCTAGAATGAGAAACAAGGGAAAGCTACCTCTTATTTATAGATTTGGCGGCGGACAGCAATATCGCGTACACGATATCGCGGGGGATGACGCGATATTACGGCCCATGCAATATTGCATCCCATCATACCCCCATGACTAAATAAAAACTCATGCTCGAGTTCCTTACAAAATATTAGGATGTTATGGCATTATTGACTCAAATGGAACTAATGGGATGACATGTGAACGGATCATCATTACAAGACAAGACAAAACTAGTGTTCATGGCAACAAGAGTGAACACCTTATACATTTGACATCAAGCCTCATTTGGCAATTGAGAAAGAGAGAGAGAGAGAAGTTTTGTTGCTACCAATGCCAAGATTGCACCTTTCATTGTCCATCCATAAGCGCACCATCCATCTTATTCCTTGCATAGCTACTTCAACACTGCTCCATTCCAAGTGTTCTCTCCAGATCCAATCCATTGTTGTATAATTGCCATTTGCACACACAACATAGTATTTATATTAGCAAGGGTAAATGAATCACAATGCAATTAATACCTTGCTTCGGTGAAAGGTCCATTGGCTAAGTTGTGGTATGGCTGATACTGGTCTAGAGATATATTCATGGCGATTACCGAAGGTGTAGGGGTTAGCAAAAAAATTGAAAAAATTTGGGTCTGGACCCCCATGACTAAGAGTGAACCTCCAGTAGGGATAGAATGGAAAAAGAATAAAGAACAAGAAAGATGGAGAAAAAGAGACAACTATAACATCAGTGAAATGGATGTCAAGATAGAAATGAACAAAATAAAATGGATTGCAAAAATGTTAGGGGAAAGAATTTAACTGGTGCACCAAATAGGAATGCCAGTGGGTCCTTCCCAAAGCAGGCTCATGCCCTTAATGCCCTGACAAACCCACATTTGAAGAGTCCGTAGGCTCTATGAATCTCATTTGGAACAAGAGTTAAAGTCTTAACCGCAAGAATTTACCAAAAAGAAAACAATGCATCAACCAAAATATACACTAATGATACAATCGGCAATGAGGTGAACAATGGAGAAAGCATGATGGACAGAAGAGAATGGAATGGAATCCCAAGAACAGGGTGGTGTACAGCCCCTTATGTATTTCATAGTACATGTGACTTAGTAGATCCCATTCCAAGTCTGGCCTAAACAAACCACATCTAGTGACTTCGCATTAATGCATTCGACTAGTCCATCCCCTTGAAGTAACAAGAATTTCTTCACCCAAAAGCCACCACCATTCCGACAAAATGAAGGAGGAGAGAAAGGAAAGCGAGAAGGGCCTTAGTTAGAGGGAATATTTATAGTTTAGTTCCATAACCAATTCTTGTAGCCCAAATGATTATTTCATCTAAGGGGTGTGCTTTGAATTTTCATAGTTTTTTTTATGTGTTTATGCATGAGAACCACACCATGCAAAGACTTTGTTATTTTTATTTTCTCAGCTTCCCGATGATTGGGTAACATTGAAGCGGTAAGAAAACTCAAGAAGAAAACATCCAAGCCCCCAAGAGAATGGCCAACACAAATGCATCAAGTTCCCTTGGAGTCACACCCTTTTCAATCCTTGAGTCCTTCCTTAATTTGAGAAATACGCAGTCACCGATTCTTTAATAGTTCTTATTTAGAAAGGGATTGTACATTTCCAAGCCAAGAGAGACCATAGAAAATTGTGGATGTATGGATGAAGTGGACTCATTGCCTGCTATATCAAAAGAAACATACCTTAGTATCAACATCATGACTTAAAGGTAAAAACCAAACATTAGCAATCAATATAAAAATAGTTCATACCATCATGAAGAACACTTATTAAGTGACAAACTTACAAGGTGGATAACACACGCACGCACACATGCACACACACAAAATGAAAAAGTATAATAGTGTTGTAAAAAAATACAAGAAAAGTTAAAGAAATTTGTAAAACAAAAATGTGTAAACCAAAAAACGTGTAAAACAAAAATGTGTAAAAAAAATTAAAAAGAACTAAGGGCCCTAAATGATTAGCATAGGTGGCCATCTCCCCCATGACTAAATGGAAAGGGAGAGATTTGAAATAATGAATGTCTATTTGAATTTCTTAAAAGTGCCCAACTTCTCCCCATTGATGTTCTTAGCTTAAGGGGTGGAAGTTGGCGACGCTCATACTCCAATGTATCTATGTTTTCGTTATTAACATGAGTTATTCCCCCAGTTCGTTCCATGCATGTTGGTGGGCTGCTTCCTTGATCAGCTATCAACCACTAGGTGTTCTCTTGTTGTGTGGTTACTACATACAAGCACATTTGTATCTGAGTTTCTAGGGCACACCGGTTGTATGTAGGAGATGTTAAATTTTGCATCACCCATGATTCTTGCATGTCATCACCCTTTGAGTCACTGTATGTGATGCATGGAACTTTCTTCTTCTCGATCTTTCCATAAATGTTTATCTTAGATATTTCCAAGGAAAGATCACGGATCCCTAGGCATGCGTCTATTGTACTTAGCCATGCCCTTCCCATTATAATTGGGAAGTCCCCCTTGTTGCTGTTGACTTCTATTACCAGGAAATCAGCTAGGTATGACCAACCACACACAGTGGTAACAATGTCCTCCACCAATCCCAAGGGAATGGTGATGGACTGGTCTGCCAACTCTAGTTGAATATTCCTCTTCTTGAGTTGGGGTAGCTTCCAGGCTTGATACATTTCTCATGATATTAAGTTGACTTCGGAACCTGAGTCAAGAAGAGCCTTATTTGGTTCGTTCTTAGTGACTTGGAGGTAAATTAAGGGACTTCTAGGGTCACAGAGTTTCCTGGGAAGGTGGCCTACCTTGATCTAGTCAGTTACAATATGTGTTAACATAACCATATGCGTTAAGCTCTATTGTTGGACTGAAGGGAGCCCCGAAGCCTTGTATGTTGGAGGAGTGGTCACAGACTCAACCACTTGTGGTTGTGAGAGCTTGTATGGGCTTTTGGTTTTGAAGAAAGGCCTTTTCTTCTTGCAGTTGTCAGAACTAGTAGTGGGTTGAAGGTTTACAGCTCTCGTAGCGTTGTGTTGCTGTGGTTGAGTGGGGAGTTCCCCTTGCATTGTTGAAGCGGATGATATTGGAACTACCGACGTAAGAGAGGTGGGTGGATTTGGAGGATGGCATACGTGTGGAGCATCTCCCGGAGGAGAAGGAGTCCTTCTAAAGTACTCCCAAACTTGGTAGTGATGTTGTGGAGTTGTGTGACCCATGGAGTCACTTGGAGAAACTGGCTTCTACACATAGCAGCCATAAGGATCGGGTTGCCAGTAAGGGTATTGATGTTTAGGCGGTGGCATCCCCCATGACTGAGGGTATTACCACTACTGATCTTGTCCAATGGGTTGTGGTGGAGTTCCACTTGGATAGTACATTAATGGTTGGTGGAACTATCTTGGGTTACCTTGGGGATAAGGTAACCTCCGGGGTGTCTACCGTTTGTTAAGTCTCAGGTTGAGTGCATACACCCCAGACTCTTGTAGATGTGAGATGATTGGACAACATCCCTTAGGATGGTCATATTAGCAGATCTCACATCCACCATCATCATCTATGTCTAGATCCACAACCTCATCGGAGATAGTTATTTTCCCCTTACCCTTGTCGTGTGTAGGGCCTGAATCTCTCCACTTTTTCTTATCCTTGTCACTACTTAGTTCCTCCTTAGACTCCTCTACAATCTTTAGGATAGTTTCAATTTTACTATCTAAGGAGCTCCATATTTCATCTACCTTAGCCGATACTTCTATTGTTAATTTCTGAAGCGGCAAGGTTTTTCTATTCACCAACTCTTCGAGTGGTGACTCATCCTCTTCATTGCAAAATCTCACTCCCCTCTTTTGGAGGGAAGGATCACAGTTATATTCTTCTGTGCTTTCTCTTTTCCGTAGCTCCCCTTCTTCTTTGGCTACTTACTCCAACAATCTATGAACTTCATGGGATCTAAGTTCTGATAATCTCCCTTGGGCATAAGTCCCAAGGGTTCTCCTAGTTTCATAACTTAGCCCATCTACGAGGTGGCATAGTCGATCCCATTGTGTGTAATCATGGCCCAGGTAACGATGTAACAATGCATAGTAGCGGCCCATGGCAGCATCCAAGGGTTCATGAGTACCTTGCTTCCATCCTTGGATCTACTTACATAAGTTAGATGCTCTGGATTACATTTGATATTTCTCATTGAACAATTCTAGCATCGTACTCCACCTCCTAATGGTTTCTGACTCTAAGGACTGGTACCAACTCTCTGCTTCCTTTATGAGTGTCCTAGGAAACAACTTTAGTTTTTGCCACTCATTTTCTATGTTTTGCAAGGTGCAAGCATCGTGGAATACCTATAAATGATTCTGTGGGTCAGCATTATATCCCACCTCAAACTATGGGATATTATTCATGTCTAAGCACTTGATCCAACTATCTTTTTGATGCCTTGTCAATATTCTCACTACCTCCGTTATATCTAGCATGCTTCGAGTGGCAAGTAGGGGTTCATCATGATCATCTCTTTCATGACGTCTATGATGTCTATGTTGTTCCCTACTTTCCCTTCGTTCATGCCCTTGTCCTTGCTCTCGACTCTCTCGTCAAAGTCTCTCATTTTTCCTACTGTTATGCTAACTGTTATGCTCTTTATGATTGTGCCCAGATGTGGAAGGAGAGGGTGAAAGATGTGATGAAGGGGAAGAAGAAGGAGAACCATCGTCATAACAATGTTTTTTACCTTCTCTTCTGTGGCTTCGGCCCTGATCGTGATGATGATTTGAATGCTTGTCCTTGTCATGTGTTTTTATTCCCTCAGTGAATAGTTGGCATTCACAGGGATCAGAGCTAGGGTTTTGTATCGTGGAGCGTAGGTTCTGATACCCCACCTCCTCACTATCGTTAGGAGAAGGAACATCATTTGATGGAGAACTTGTTATAAGTGGTTCACCATCTCCAATTTCACTTAGGACATGTGGAACCCCGTTACCCTTCAACAATGTATGGTGGCTCTCCTACCTTGAGTCCCTTAGACGTCGCACTACTGTGGGATGGTAATCCCTTATGTCAAAATTTTTGGCAACGTATTCAGCATATAATTCCATCATGCCTATCCGTGCAAGAGCACAAAGAAGCATGTCAGGGACTGCCCGATTTGGAGGTAACACTATGTTACCTTGCAAATCTCTCCAACACAGTTGTTCATCCTAATAGAGGATAAAAGTGAAATTGGGTACATACTCATCGGGATGAGTATATATCACCCAATATTATTGAGGAACTGGCGGATTTTGATTATGTGTTTTAGATTGCTGACTATTTCTTGTATGATCCCTAGGTGGTGAAGTGCTCTTATGAGAAGAAGAAATCTTACTTTAATTTGGTGTGCTGATTAACTATTATATAATTTTTTGTTAAATTAACCTTAAGGTTCGTTTAAGCTCCCAACGATGTGAGTGATTTCCTATGTTCTACTTAGCGCACAAACACTTAGTCCCCAGCTACGGCGTCAGTGAGGAGTGGCGAGGTACCCCTATACTCAACCATACGAATACGAGCGTAGCACGCACAATCCGGTCGAACTCCGCAGACTAAGTGCCTACACCCCCTATGAAACACTTAAGGTTAATCATTCGTTGTCTTCCCAGACTTACGTGTATCTGTCACGGTTGTATGGTTAAGTAAGTCTGAGCTATATGATTTTTATATTTTTTCGGTTTTATCTCCTATGCTGACAAGGTGAAGGGTAAAGAGACTAATTAACTAACTTTAACTAACTAACTAAGTCTTACTTAACCTAGCATCAGTGTCTGTTCCCACTTACCGTTCACACCCTAAACCAATGCAACCTTGGTTACCAACCACTATTCGTTACTGGGATCACCAAGCGTAACGCATGTGCTTGAAGCGGTCATACTAAATGCACTTAACTAGGAGAGAAGGGTTGAGAGAGATTTAATGAACTAATAAAGCATTTAAACAATAAAAAATAAATAACAATAAGTAAATTCCTATCTAGCTTAGTCCATGCACTGCAAGGTTTATCCAAGAAGTTCGTCTTTATTACCGTACACAAACTTATGTTCAGGTACAATATTTGCTCGAANTGCGGGGGATGACGCAATATCGCGGCCCATGCGATATCGCATCCCATCAACCCCCATGTGTATAAATAACAATAAATTCAAATCTAATACATGCTACTAGGTTGGGAAATCAAGTAATGTCTTCTCAGTATGATCTTGTCCATGATTAGGTACACCCAAGACATGTTTAATAGCTAACATGAAATCTCCAAGATGCTACTTGGTTGGGATAGCAAGTAACCTCTTCTTAGTATGATGATTTCTATGACTAGGTACCACCAAGATATGTTCAATAATTAGTATAAAATCTAGATTCTTGAAAAGTATTCTTGCATGCATAGTTTTCCTTGATGAAACCATCCATTTTCTTATGTAGCATTTATTATCTCCTTAGCAT
>MNCI01005898.1:76569-100154 GCA_015680685.1 Gnetum montanum
ATGGATGTGACATGTGCCAATACGACCATCCAAAGGGCTATTGCCTAGTTATGTTACATCTACAAGTGTTTGGGACTTTTGCTTTGAATTCTAAGTTTGTACAAAAGAAAATGCCTAGGAAATTACCTTACTCACAAGGTAATTATAGATAGTCCTACAACCAACCATACTACCCTAATGGGACTTCTTATCAACCTCAACACTACTATCGACCATAGTGGCAAAACCCTCATGAGGGATGCCATCACCAAGCCAACACTACCCTTATTACTAGAAGGACCTGTATGACTACTATGTTCAACAACTTGTTTCTCTAGATGGTTATGCTTCCTCTAATTCAAATAACTACTACCACTATCCTAAATATCATCAACCCACAACATCTCCTATAGGATCACCATTTCAAACCTCTTATCCTCTGTGACATCCTCAATATTCTCATACTTTCCTCCACCATATGTCACCACCAATAACATAGGAAGGATTGGCATCACAACATCAACAGAAGAATGTCACTTGTGCTATGAACATACAAGTAAATTATAATGTTAGTAGATCCTAAAAAAATTCTTGGAAATGACCTTTCTTTAGGACAATGTTCACACATGAGCATAAACGTTGTAGAGATACTAGCCCATCTAAACCAACAAAAGGCCAACCAGGTGAAACACCCTTACCAAAATAATGTACACCAAGCACAATGAATACAACAATGCTTGCACTTTTTCCAAGGCACATCAAGTCTTCTTATAACAAATGTGTTGCTAAATCCTTCTCAAAACTCATGCAACAACTAGCTAACAGTCACCAACGGTTATGGGAGATGTCTTTCTCATGCTTGAGATGTCTCTTTGAATTTGGCTTTAAATTTGGGAAGACATATTTTTTTCATAAAAGATGCCTTTTTGAAGTCTCCATCTTGGAAGAAATCTTTGCTCAATGGAAGATGCCTTTCTACATTTGGTTTGTATTCTGTAAATATGTCTTTGCCTCAGGAAAGACATCTTTGGCTAGGGAAAGACATCTTGTTATTTATGAAGATGTCTTTCTAGATTTTCTCTAAGTTCATCTCAAATCTACCAATACGTCTCTTGCTTCCTAGAGACATCTTTCTTCATCTTCTTTTATCTTTTGAACACATTGTTCCTTGTCCATAGTCTTGACCTTTCACATGCTTAGATGATGATAACTTTTCTTGTTCAATATCAAGTCCTTGTTCATGTTATTTGGATGCTTTCTTGAAGACATGTGGATGACCTCCTCCTTTGAGCTTTGGGATAGTTTGTTCGATGTTCTCTTTAGCTCATCTTGGTTTCTTATGTAGGTAGTCCTACAAACATAATAACCATACAACCATGCAAATAAATTTTATATCCATTTTACTTAATGTTTTGAGCACACAAAAATACACCTAAAGGTTGACTATCTCGCCCTTTTTGGTGATGTTCAAAACTTAAGAAAATGGGTTAGTGATCATACAAATATAACTATACTACTCTTCCCCTTTTTTAATAGCGACAAGAATGGTAAGGTGCACAAACTCAAATAGAAAAGATATAAAATAATAGTATAATATGAAGAGCCAAATATCTTTCATAATCCTAAAAAGATATAGCAAGTATGTATTCATCAAGTCCATGAATAGGTGTTCCAAAGTTGGTAAGAGCTGAATAATTTTTCCAAGTGAAGTTCAACTTGGAAACAAAGGCTTAAGAAATCTATCTCTAAAACAATAAGACATTAGTAGTACAAGGTGCTTAGAATTTACATAATCTTCATTTTTATACAACATGCTCATAACTCCATGATGAGGTAAATATAGCCATACAACTTCACAATGGAAAAGCATTAACGTCAAATGAATACATTCCCATAAAGTAATCATGTTATTGCTCAAAATGTTGTGAAAATTGAGAACTACTCTTTTGAGGTCAAAACAAGGAGCTACAATTAATTCAATAAGAACCATCAACCTTCAATTTTAATAGTCAAAGCTAGGAGTGAGACATGCATATTTTGATGTTTGTTCAAGGCAATGCAACATCCAAAACCATTGATCAAAGATAAAACATGTTGATAAATATACATTCATACACTTAAATTTTCTACTAATGATCACATAAAAATAGTCAAAGATAGAGCATATATCAAGTATTACATAAATAGGAAACCAACAATTACTACCTCACATATATCAAGAAGTAATGCAAGTTTTTCAACCAATAATTAAACTTGAAGTGAAGTGTGAACGTTGAGGAGCAAGTAATTTGTCTTCAAAATAAGTAATTAGCATGGATCTTCATCTTGATAAATGAGCATATAGCAATATACAACTTGAAACTAGCCATGTCAAATTCTCAAAGAAAATTATCAAAAGCACCACTCTTATCATGGCTAATCTACATCTCAAAGCAATTTATTCAATGGATAACTCAATCAAAAGCACAGACACCCCCAAAAAATGATCCTGGCTTTGCTAATAATATCAACTACTTGCTATATAAAAATAGAGGCTTCATGCTTAAGCTTATGATTGAACATTGGATAGGTGGGTTGTCAATTCAAAATAATGAGAACCAACACATCAATTGATACTAAAGACTAAAGATAAAAGAAAACTGATCTCATAAATAGCATCATGTAATTCTAGATTCAACCAAAGGAATTTATCAAAAGAATATGAAAGTCATGCATGTTTTGATTTTAGTATAAGTTAATACAATAATCACAATAATTTACAAAAAATAGATGTTGAAAAGAAATTGAGTATTCATATATAGTTAAGTATCTTTTAAAGTCCTAATGCACAACCATTCAAGACTTCTCCATCCTAATAAATACTTCTTGAAGTTCTTCTCTTGCTCATTGTGAATTTTGGCTGAAGTCTCCATGGATTCCCCCTACATTGATGGCTCCCAAGATGATTGAGATGTATGATCCCCTTACATATGTGCTACTTATCTAGGGCCTTTATGCAAATATCACAAAAAACACTATAACTATAGGTCAACGGTAAGCTCACTTGTGGAGATCTAGGTTTTTAACTAGTAGTATTAATAGAATTTTCAAAGGTTTCTCTTAGCTTAGAAATGGCAAAAACATCCTTGGGACATTGAGAATATCATCAAATAATTTCAGATTAAGCAAGATTGAATGAAAGACAAGAAATCAAACTAGAATTTCTATAAAGATACAAGAGAATTTATTACGAGTGCTATTAAAAATCTTCATAAAACCAATTATATCAATATCATGGATGAATATAAGAAATGTTGTATACACTTATTCCACCATTTTTAATCTAGATAAGATGTAGATAATTTTGAACGTTTCAAACACTATCCTTATTAACTAGTAAGCAAAGAGATAGAGACTTACCTTAACTTACCTTGCTTGCCAATGAGAAGAGAAGATCAATGGAGTTTGAGGTAAGGTCCCCTATCATGAAGTACCTCCTCATCCTTAGGTTCTCTTTCATTAGATCATGTATGTAATGTCTCTATTTGTTCATGTTTCTTGTGATAGAGCTCCTAATCACTTTTTGCATTATTTATAGGGCTCCACTTCCCTTGACTCTCACTTATTGGTTCTTGCATAGTTTCCTTACCCAAGCCTTTTTGACAAGATCAACCATTAATCCTACCTTGATCATCATAGCTAAGAGCTTGCTTATAGACACAATTTTTACTCAAAAATAAAATATTATCATTATGATCAAAATTATCAAACCTTGCTATGCTTGAGCTTGCATTTTCATGTGTTTTTTCCTCTAAATTCTTTGTTTGATTTTCATGATTCTCTTCTTCTTGAATCTTACTACAATTCTTAGTACAAGAGGTTAGTTGTTGAATCCCAGATTTTATGTCTGAGTTCTCTTCTTTCATTTTAGCATGAATAGCATTTAACTTAGAAATTACTAGTTTCTTTGCCTTTATTATCAAATGATGTAAAAGAAAAATTTCTTCTTTAAATTCACTATACCTCTTATCACACTTACCATCTTGTTTAGCAACATGTGAGGAATTTTCATTGGTAAGTGCCATGCATATGAGATGTGAATCTTTGGAAGAATTGCATGCTTCTTCTTCACTTTTCTCATTATTATCCCAACTTTTATAAAAATTAGTCTTTTTCAATTTTTCATCATTGGATCTATTCCTTGGCTATATCTTGCTATCACTTAGATCACTAGGACATTTGAAGGCCATATGACCTCTTGCATCACAAGCCTAACATTCTATAGAAGAAAATCTAGATTAGAAGAATTTCAAAAGTTTATATCTTTTTCTCTACCTTCAAAGAAATTTGGTCTTTGTTTTTGTTGAGATGTCCCTTTTTCTCTTCTTGTAAGAAATCATTATAGTCTCCTTGAGGGAAGAGAAATCTCATCTTCATTTCCCTCATCATGCTCATTGACCTCCTTCTCCTTGGAGGATGTCTTTAGAGCAATAGGTTTTTCTTGAATCACTCTGTCACTTATGAGATTCATTTCATAGGTGATGAGAGCACTTTGAAGTTCCTTGAATATCAAAGTTGAGAAATCTCTAATTTTCTCCATGGCAGTGACCTTAGGCTTGAACTCAAGTTGTAGAGTTTTGATCATTTTGATGATGACATCTCTTTTAGGAAAGTCTTTTCATGTTCCTATAATGGCTACAACAAGATTGTTAGCTCTAGAAAAATAATCCTTGATTTTCTTAGCTTCTCATATTTTGATTTTATCATATTCACTTTGCAAACCTAACAATTTTGATTGCTTAACAATAGAGATTCCTTCATAAGTAGCTTCTAAAGTTTGCCAAATTTCTTTGGCCATTTTACATCTTGTTACTCTATTTACTTCAAATTTATTAAATGCACAATATAAACAATTTTTTTTTTAATCAAACATGAACATATCCTTTTCCTCTTAAGATCATTTATTGCAAGGCTTGATGATGCTAGTGGTGTCATCGAAGGATGGAGTGTAGCCTTCCAAGATTGACTCTCAGACTTCAAATTCCATGGATTTGAAGAAACCTTGCATTCTAGCTTTCCAATAGGTGAAGTGGAATTCATCAAACATGGATGACTTTGTATAAGAAGTCCCCTCCATTGTTCATGTTAAATTTGATGATGAAACAAAGAGTACAAGGCTTTGATACCACTTGTGGATCATTGAACTTAATAAAGGGGGGGATGAATAAGTTCCTCAAATCAAAAGTTAAATAAACAAAGCACACACACATAAATTTACGTGATTCCCCAACTTAGGTACTCCACACTTGGAGGGTAGATTGTAAGCACACCTCTAGACTTTATTACTTTTAAATTGTGGTTGAAGGGTCTACACCCTATATAGTCATCAAGCCCTACTTTGGAGTGTTTTACTATAGTACCAATCACTCAACCCTACAAGGTCTTTTTAGGCTTGGAAATGTAGTTTCAAGGCTTCCACAACCTTTACAATCTTGAGTTCTGCATTAGAGTGTTACACCACAGCACCAACAACTCAATCTTGTAGAATCCTAACAAACTCAAGGAACATAACCCTCTAGGGCAAAAAGAACAAGAAATATAAGGAATGATTGCAAGTCAATTTTCTAATCCTTGCATAGTTAGGTACATCGCACTTAACAAAGCAAAAATTATTAGACAATGAGGAGAAAAAGAGAATTCAATGATTACAAATGATTGTACAATGAATACAAAAATGTTTGCACTTTTTACAAGGCACTTCTTATAGCTATTGTATTGCTAAATCCTTCTCAAAACCCATGCAATGACTAGCTAACAACCACCACTAGTCATGGGAGACATTATTCTCATGCCTAATATGTCTCTCTAAATTTGGATTCAAATTTGGAAAGACATCTTTCTAAAGTCTCCATCCTAGAAGATGTCTGTGCTCAATGAAAGACATCTTTTTGCATTTGGTATACATTTTGTAAATATGTCCTTCCCTCATAAAATACATCTTTGGTTGGGGAAAGACGTCATGTTGTTTCTAAAGATGTCTTTCTAGATTTTCTTTGAGTTCATCCCAAATTTGCCAAGATGTCTCCTACTTCCTAGAGATGTCTATCTTCATCTTCCTTTATCTTTTGAATGCATTATTCCTTGTCCATAGTCTTGTTCAAAATCAATTCTTTGAATTTTTATTTGAAGACATGTGGATGACCTTCTCCTTTGAGTTTTGTGATAGTTTGATCGATGTCCTCTTTAGCTCATCTTGGTTTCCCGTGTAGGTAGTCCTACAAACACAATAATCATGCAACCATTCAAATAACTTTTGTTTCCATTTTACTTAACATATTGAGCACACCAAAACACATCTAAAGGTTCATAGTTCATACCATCCTAGTGGTTCTTATCCACAACCCATGAAACAATAACAATAGTGACAAACTCCAAGTCCTTGGGGTACAGCTTCATAAAATCTTTCCACTTTAATGCAATAATAGATGGTGCCTCCACCTAATCCTTAATTCCATGGTGCATAGGTAAGTACCTATTAAATCCAAATAATAATACCTCAATATTACCTAACTATTTTTAGTAATTCTACCAACTAAAATTCCCAACAATAACAGCAACAATAGCTTCTACTTCCTACTTTCATGCAAGGTGAAATGCCTAGTCAACTACAACCAAGGCAAGCCAAATCATGTAATATTGCCTATGGTAATGACTTTTCCTCTATTCATACATATAGAAAATATTACTAGTCATCTATTAATTTAATTATGAGGGAATGTTTGAGGTCACATAGTAGGAAATTTTATTATAAGTGTAGACATGAGAATCATGGGATTGGGTCTTTATCCTTCTCTCCATCTTGTAGAGAAGAAAATCATTTAAGAAAAATGGAAGCCCATTCTTATGAGGTCTTTTTGAACATTCCTAACCATAATGTAACTAAAATACATACTTCATGGATGAGTTCCATTACTATGTCTTATGGAAATAGCACAATGACACCTGATGGTGATGTTGTCAACATCTCTATGTCTACGATGGTAACGTCAATAGTTAACGAATGACGTTTGTTCAAAAAGTGACTAGATCATGGTAGTCCCATGGTGAAGATCCAAATTGATGAAAAGGATCATTTTCTAGCTCTTTTTAACTCTATTTTAGAAGTTAAGCTTATCTAATTATAGTAGTACCTTAATTGCAAGCTTTTTCCTCTCAAGCATACCAACATTCAGTTGGACCTAGTAGACTAATACTATGCATATCTTGTAGGATAGGTATGTAATATAATTACCTTTGTTGTATATTTTTTATATCCCACTAATTTACTAATTCTTAGATTAGAAGATAAGGTGGAAGATGATCTTCCTATTATAATGGAAAGAGCCTAGTTAAGCATTGTAGATCCTAGGTTAGTCTTCTAAGATCTTCACCTTGAGATTGGTAGGTGGAATGAGACCAAAAGAATTTACTACAAGAGAATACCTTTTAATCATTCCTAGCCTTGCTACATGGTGTCCATAAGTTGTTTACACAAGCTAGATGGAACATCTTTTGGGTAATACTTGGTGCACTCTAATGAACATCTTTCATCTTTGAACATGCTTAATGATCAATTTATCACTCAAAGGCTTTCTAGGTGATAGGCATAGATTAGTAATGAGGGAAAAATCCTTCACACCATGTCAAACTTTTATATTTATGTTTATGTCATTAATAAGGATTGATGTTGTTAGTTATAATTTTTATAATTTTTGAGCTCAACAGATAATCAATAATGATATTTTCTTTTCTTTTGAAGTTTTTTTTTTGTATGTGTAAAAAAACCAATTTAGGTGCTTTATGAATGTTCATCTAGTAAGCCAATAATGGATGGGTGAACTACATATGCGATGATAATGTGAGAGTGCCAAACAGATCTAATGTGGAGCTTTGATCAACATAATATCCATGAAACAATATTCATCCAGCGACTATTCTTCTATCCATCATTAGTAATCCATGCTCAAATTCAATGAGGAGCAAGGCCTCACACTACTAGTTCTAAAGCTAATGCTACTAAAACCGTGAGTAGGTAATGGGTCCATACCATAGGTTATGACCTTTGAAATCTGGGAAGAGTTCCTAGTCATTGGTATGAAAAGGGTGTATCAACAAGGATCCTTGTGATCGCTAGATGGTTCTAATTAGTATGATAAAATCAAGTTTCACATGGTGCCTTGCCTAGCTACCTTGATCAAAAGATGTTTTTGAAGCCATGAATCTATGTGTGCCATGTGGTGGTGATGGAGTGTATTTTGTCTAGCTTTGATATCAAACATCCAATATCGGAGCCTTGATATCAAATACCTGATATTGGTGACCAACAAGTGATGTTGGATATCTGATATTGTAGGATGTATGCTAGCCTATAAATATAATCCTTGGATGCATGGTTTGGGAAATCTTTGTCATAGTGTAGTAGAGCTCTTACAATTTTTCTTTCCTAAAGTTAGAATATTTTCCCAAGTGTCCATAGCAGGAGTCATTGAGTATATGGATCTTTATTTGAGCACCATTGTACTTGATCATGATAGTGTATGTGGCAATAAAGGCGAGCTTTCTAATAAACCTTGTAGCACTTTGGCTAGATTAAATATTTTCTTTATGCATTTAATGTTTTATGCAATTTCCTTCAATGTTTTAAGTAATTAAGCTAAATTAAGCTAGATTAAATAACCATTAATTAAGCACATAAGTATAACCACTTTAAACATGTGCATGACACTTGGTAATCCTAGTAACACTTAACATTTGGTAATCCAACAATGTTATATGTGTTTAGGATGTGTACACAAAGTGAGACTGAATTCTTATGTTAGAACTAGTTAGATATTGGTTAGTTAGTTATATTAAATTAGCAATTAAATTACTTCATTCCTTTGATCCTTTATTTTTAAGCACCCAAAAAATAAAACATAAAAATGATAAAAATCATATGCCTTAATTATACTTAACCATATCTTTGCATATCACAAGTGTAATTGGGAAGACAGCGAATGATTGTTAGGATAAGTTTACTTCCTAGAGGCTAGTGTTTCGTAAAATACATGGTCCATGGAATTTGACTAGATCACACATGAACACTTAGTTATTCATATGGTTAAGCATAGGGGTATTCATCACTTATCATTGGTGCCATTACTGGGGACTCCTTTTTGTTTGAAATATGTGCTATTTAGGCATAGTGAAAATCATTAACATCATTGGATGAATCCTAAGGTCAAAAACATCCTAAAAATAAATATAATAAGTTTAGCACATTGTTATCTTATTCTAATTATAAGATGTCTTCTTCTCATAGGCATGATGATACTAAAACACCAATGCCTCAAGAATGCAAGCTGGTATATACTCATCTAGATGAGTATGTGCTTGACTTCACCTTCATATTGCATTAGAATGAACAACTATATTGGCAAGATATGGCGGGCAACATTATAAGGCCTCTCAATTGATCTATTCTCAAGATGCTACTCCAAACATTTAGGAGGTTGGACACCAAGATCTTTAAGAAGAGTACATTGTGCATGACCATAACTACTAGGACTACCATCCTACTAAAACATAACATAGAAGAGATTGACACTAGAAGTAGCATCATGAGGCTTTGAAGTGAAAATAGTTCACCAAACCCTTGTTCCTACTAAACCAAAATGATAATGAGGATCCTCCCTTTAGGAGTTCTCAACATGAATATTCTCTACCTCTTGATATTGGTGATGGGGGCTAGAACCTAGATCTGCAGTTCACTATTAATAATGCAAGTTCAGGCAAAAGTGGGAGTCAAAGTAAGGGCTCAGTAAAGCATCAAGATGACAAGAAATCTGATGAACATAGCCATGAAAAGCAAAGTTGAGGTGGAAAACATCATGGTGGTGGTAGTCCTCCTCCTTTGTCACCCTCTTCATCTGCATCTTCTTGTTTTTCTTTTGATTTTGATAGACATTACAGAAAGAACAACCATGATGAAGGTGAACAATGGAATAATGATAATCACAGAGACCATCATGAATGAAGGGGTAGCAAAGGACATCATAGGCAACATCAAAATAATGATGATGATGAGCCCTTTTTGGAAACTTAAAGCATGCTAAATATTGCAAAGGCAGTAAAAATTCCAACCAGGCATGTGAAAGATAGTCCAATTAAGCAACTTGAAATGAATAATATCCCTTAATTTGAGGGGGGATATAACTCTGATCTGCAAACACATCTTCAAGCCTTTCATAATGCCTGTGCCTTACAGAATATTGAAAATGATTAAAATAAATTAAATCTATTTCCCAAGACACTCATCAAGGAAATAGAAATTAATATTGATCCTTGAAGTCAAAATACATCTGAAGGTGGAGTACAATTCTAGATCTATTTAATGAAAAGTATCATACATACTCATGAGTGTCTAATCTAAGAAGGCAGATCCAAGGATGGAAGTAAGAAACACATGAACCCTTGGATATCACCATGAGTAGATAATATTCTTTCATGCATTGATGCCCTAGCCATGGTTATTCTTAGTAGGAACAACTTCACCATGTCATAGATGAACTTAGATTATAAATGAGAACTCTTGGGGTCTATGCCCAAGGAAGACCTTCAAACTAAGAAGCTTCTTAGCTAAGTGGTTTGAAAACTAGATCATGTAAAAGACCTTTCTTTTGAACCAACAACCCAACTAAACCCTCACATGCACTTACAATTGAAAACCTTACTTCTCTATCTTCCTCTGCATCTAATCTATTTGAGTCCCCTTTAAACTAAACACATCCCAAAGTGCATACTATCATGTTAACTCATGTAGTAACTCATTGGATTAAGGTTGGCCACCTTCCTAGGAAACAATCTGATCCTGGAAGTTCCCTTAATTACCTTCAAATCAATAAGAATGAGCCTTGTAAGGCTCTTCTAGATTCATGTTCTAATGTTAATCTAATTTTTCATGGGATTTATAAAGCCTAGAACCTACCTCCACTCATGAAGAGAAAAATCTATCTTGAGTTGGCTAATCACTCCATCACTATTCCCTTGGGACTAATGAAGGACATTGTGACCACCATTTGTGGATGATCCTACCCCACCAATTTCATGGTGATCTAAGTGGACAATTGCAAAGGGAACTTCCCAATCATCATGGGAAGGACTTGGCTAAGCACTATTGATGCACAATTAGGGATTCAAGATCTTTCCCTCAAAAGCTCTAAAGAAAATGCATTCAAAAAGATCGAGAGGAAGAAATTTCCATGCATCGCTTACAATGATACATGGTGCAACTGTGTGCAAAAACTATGGGCTATCAATAGTGTATTTATCAAAGCATGCAGCTAGTGTGTTGATATATTTAAAATTCAAAGGTGCCTATATGTAGTACCCACAAAATAGGAGGGAACCTAGTGGCTAGAAATTGACCCTAAGAGTAGCTCAATAGTTTGCATGGAACCTTCTAAGAGCCTAACATGTGCCTATGTGAAAGGCATGGATGAACTAGAGCAAGTTCATTACCAACTCTTTAATGATGCAAATGATGATACCTATTGGGGAGAGTTGTAAATCTTTACAAATTTTAAGCAAGAGTCCTTAGAGTTGAAAACTCTACCTACCAACATGGAATATGCATTCTTGAAAAATGGGAAGTCGATAATAATCAATGAAAATCTTGCTTCTCAACAAAAGGAGATGTTATTGAAGGTGGTCAACAAATGGCCAACAGTCTTTCCTTGGTCATATCCTGAACTCATAGGGATTGATCCTAGGATATGCGAGCATCGTATCTACACTATTCTGCCATGAAGCTAAAGAGGTAGTTGTAGTAGCAATTGAACCCCAAATTGAAGCAAAACATCAAAGAGCAAATTGAACAACTCCTCAAGGTGAGGTTTATCTATCCCATCGTGAATAGTGAGTGGATTACCTTGTGATTGTAACAAAGAAAGATGGCAAGTGTTGGGTTTACATTGATCTTTGGCTATTGAATATGACAACATTCAAAGATCACTTTGCATTACCATTTATAGATCAAGTATTGGATACTATTTTTGGGCATTGTTATTATATCTTCTTAGATGGTTATCATGGCTATAACCAAATCTAGATTGTGCTAGAAGAATAGGCCAAAACTACATTCACAAGCCCCTAGGGAACTTTTGCATATCGAAAGATGCCTTTTAGCCTATGCAATGCTCTTACAACATTTCAATGCTTGGTCTTGAGTATTTTTTAGCAACAAATCAGTAGTGGGATGGAACTCTTCATGGATGACTTTTCCACCTATAGGTCTACATTTGATCAAGTCTTGGACTGCCTTGAGCAAGTGCTTAAAAGGTGTGTGGAGACAAACCTTGGGCTCAATTGGTAGAACAGCCATCTAATGGTCTACGCAGGCATTATATTGGGGTATAAAATCTCACAAGCAAGGATTGAGGTCAACCCTAAAAAGAATAGGGAAATCCAAGGAATTACCCATTAACAAGAAATTGTAAAAAATGTATAGTCATTCCTTGGACATACTAGTTACTATTGAAGCTTCATAGAGAATTTCTCTTGATTGAAAAACCATTGTTTAAGCTAACAAAGAAAGATGGTCCATTTGTTTGGACCAAGGAATGTAAAAATGCATTTCAAGAGCTAAATGAAAAACTCATAGAAACTTTAATCTATGAGCACTAGATTGGTCTAGACCATTTCATGTCATGACGGATACATCAAATTATGCCTTGGGGGTAGTGCTTATGCAATTGGATGATTAGAAATGTCCTTATTACATCTGCTATGCAAGCCAAAGCATTGTGGGTGCATATCTAAACTACACCATCATAGAAAAAAATTGACGCTAGTGGTGTTTTCCTTAGAGAAATTTAGGCACTATGTGCTTAGATACAAGGTGTTCATGCACATGGATCATAGTGCAATTTTCTTCCTAATGAATAAGCCAACGATGAGCCACCGTGTCATATGGTTGCTGGTGATCTTGCAGGAATTTGATCTTACGATGGTAGATCAAAAGGGAACTGAGAATGTGATCATTGATCACTTGTCTTGGTTGAGATGGGACAAAAAAGAGAAGAAAAGTTCCCTATCTAACTATTTTCTTGATAAACTCCTCTTTGCTAAGGCTATCACTAAACAATTTACCACTGAGCCTAAATGGTACGATGACATGCTCACCTATCTTCTTACTTAAGAGAAGCCACAAGGGCTAGATTGTAGGAAGAAATAATAGTTTCTTCACCAAGTAAACTGCTTCATGGAGATCAAAGGGTACCTCTACAAGGTGTAAGCTAATGGCCTAGTTTATTGGTATGTCCCTGATGTTGATCAACTACACATTCTCCAAGAAGCTCATGAGGGTCCTTGTTGGGGCCACTATGCAAAGAGATGCATGACCATTAAGATCTTGATGACAAGTTATTACTGGCTAACACTTTTTAGGAATGCTCAACAATTTGTCAACTCTTGTGAATGTTGCCAACATGATGGTGGAATGATTGCTCATATCTAGTTATTTGATTGTTAGTGTTTGAATTATAGCTTTGAATTTTGTTACTAATAGCTAGGACATGGTTTCTTTTTCATGAAATAGGCAATGTGTCCACATCATCCATTAATCTAAAAACTCTATGGTATTTCTAGTTTTGAAGTATGAGGTCCCTTTCCATAAAAATCCTTTAAAGAACATGTGACCTTGGCAGTTTTTGGTCTTGGAAAGGATTCAAGGGTTTGAATAGGGTGTGACTTTAATGGGACTCAATACTCTTTGTTCACTTCTACTTGCTTTGGTGTATGAGTGTTTCCATAGATTTCTTACTGTTCTGTGTTGACCAGTAACAAGAAGTTAAATAAGTCTTTGCATGGTGTGGTTCCCATCCAAAAAGAAATAAAAAATGATGGGAATTTAAAGCACACTCTTTAGACAAAATAAATGGCATACAAGCACTAGTTATGGGACTAGAAAGACATGTTACTCATGCTTGAAAGTCCCCTCTAACTAAGGCCCATTCTCACTTCCTACTTATCTTTTCTTCTCAAATAAGGATGGCGGTTGTCTATGGGAGCACTCTTATGTCTCAAGGGCTTGGATTAGTCTTAGAGTGATGATGCGAAGTCACTGAATGTGGTTGGTTTTGCTCTGGACTAAGGATGGATTTTATCAAGTTGTTTAACCACAAAATTCATGAGGGACTTCATGTGGCCTTGAGTGGAAACTCCATTCCACTTTCTCTCTCTCATCCATCTATGCTTTTCATGCCTCACCTTACTATCGATGTGCATGTCTTTGTTCGATGTCTTGGTTTGATGTGTCAAAATTCTTAGGTAGTTTCTTCTAGGTTTTCATACATAACTTTTCATAACCATTAATCATCCATGGGGCCTATGGACTCCTTGGTTTAAGGATATGCAAGGAAAACAAAGGGCATGTGCCTACCTTTAGGAAGATCCACTTGCATACCTTTTGGTTGGGATAGTTAAGTTCTTTATCCTTAGACATTCTCACAATCAAATCCTTTTGCATTCCCCATCAATGACATCCAATTGTGCACATCTTCATAATGTTTTTCGATGAAATCCTCTTTTTTGATTATTATGAATTCTTTAACCCTCTTCAAGCCTTTCATGATAAATTGCTTATCCATTTCACCCCATTCTTTATTCTTCCTACTACTGGAGGTATGCTCTATGCTATGAGGACCACTGAAGTTTTTTTTTTTTTATGACCAATTTTTTAAAAAAAAAATTCTAACTTCCACAAAGCTTTAACTAAGGACTAACACTAACATCCTTAATCCATGAAGTTAAATCCTTTCAACAAACTTTGATAGCCATAGAAATCAAATACTATTAAAATAATTAAGCCACCATAATCACAATCTAGCCAAGTGTAACTGTTGACAAGACAAGGTACCTAAAAGTTATAAATTACACATTGCACACTAATCCATTATTTTGTTGTATTGTAGTTAGATGCATTGACTAGAAGTGGGACTATCTTCACCAAGGAATAACTAGAAGCATCATGTGAGGTGGCCCCTTCATGATTGTTGAATCTTCTCCATTGATCTTCAACTACCAAAGGAGTTGGATGTTAATTTTGACCAGGGTGTTCAATTCTATTATCATGAATATCCAATTTTGTAAAAGATTGAAAATCTGTATACTTGGGCATTTAGAATCTATCTATTTTATATGAGTCAGTTTGCATGTTAGTCAATAATCCGAGACCTTCTTAATATTTTATAAGGGACTTGTTTCTTCTTTTGTTCACTTGAGAACAAGCTTTCATTTAGTTGTCAGGGGTATGATGGAGTGAATTTTTTTTGGCTTTGATATCAAATACCCAATATTGGGGATCAAGAAGTGATGTTGGATATCCAATATCATAGGATGTGTGTTGGCCTATAAATATAACACTTGGCTGCATGGTTTAGGTAATCTTTGTTATAGTGTAGCAAAGCTCTTGCAGTTTTTCTTCCCCAAAGTTAGAATATTTTCCCAAATGCCTATAGTAGGAGTCATTGAGTATATGGATCTTTATTCAAGCACTATTGTACCTGATCGCAGTAGTGCGTGTGGCAATAAGGATGAGCTTTTTGATAAACCTTACAACACTTTGGCTAGATTAAATACTTTCTTTATGCATTTAAGGTTTTGTGCAATTTCCTTTATTTATTTAAGTAATTAATCTAAATTAAGCTAGATTAAATAGCAATTAATTAAGCACATAAGTACAACCACTTCAAGCATGTGCATGATGCTTGGTAATCCCAGTAGTGCTTAATGTTTGGCGACTCAGCAACATTATACGTGTTCAAGATGTGTATGAAAAGTGGGACTAGATGCTTATGTTAGGATTAGTTAGCATTGGTTGGTTAGTTAGATTAAATTAGCAATTAAATTACTTCATTCTTTCATCTTTTTTTAAGCACCCAAAACATAAAAATAATAAAAATCATACACCTCTATTACACTTAACCATACCTTTACATATCACAAGTGTAATTGGGAAGACAACAAATGATTGTTAGGGCAAGTTCACTTCCTAGAGGCTAGTGTACCAAAAGATAGGGGGTCCATGAAATTTAACCAAATTGCACATGAATGCTTAGTAATTCATATGGTTGAGTGTATAGGTATCACTACTCATCAGGTGGGTAATGAATTCTCATGCTCATGCATGTCAAAGACTTAAAGTGGTGATTTGGCATTCTAATCATTCCAATGATTTCCATGCTTCATTAAAAATCCTATTTCTATGGAAGAAATATATATGATGTAACTCAACCAAAGTTTATCTCCAAATGATGGTAAGGGTTGCATTGCATATGATACTTGATTGGTCTTCCACTTGTGTAAGCATTGAATCTTTGTTCTTTAAGATTTAACCATGCTAAAATCTATTGATTTAGCTTAATTGTACTTATGTTTTATTATTCTTAGTGATATAATCATTCTGCTATTATTCTAATCTTTTTTTCTATTCCTGGGTTCATGGGATCACATACATTGATCAATTGACTTCTTCCTCATGATCCATGATGTTTTCTAAGGTAAGTTCGTAATATCCTTCTTGTTTTACTTCTCATACACCTTATAAGGTTAATTGTGGATGATTCTAGTATCATACAATCCTTGAATAGTGCTTTGGCGATAGTCAAAGATAAGTTGTAAGCATGGGTGTAATGCTAGACAGTTTATTCCTAATTGGAAGAGCGCATTAATGTATTCCTACATTAGCATAGGGGCATTGATACACTTGTGCTAGTGCACATCATCCTCCAATGTTAATAATCCTATATATAGCAGGGATCCAAAGCAATGTCTTACACTTTACCATATTTGTTTTTCTCTCTTCCTTTTCTTTGGTGAGCTATAACAAGTGAAAATCTACCAAAATTATCACCTTCTAAGGGGTTGGTAATATTTTTTAATGTAATCTTCTTAGATCTTCCTATCCTCAGTGTTCTAGCAATGGTTCAAGCTTGGTATCTTGTAACTTATTCATGGGGGAAAGACACCACTTCAAGTATGAATTTACTATATTTGGTAGTTATTTAAACATTTCTACTTCACCCATCATTATTTACACATGCCATATTTCAATAGTTGTGATGATGTTATTCAAGCATTTCCCAAGGGTTATGTTTATCATTATTTTGGTACATAATGTTTGCAATGGTAGTATGATGCCTAGGAGAAACTTACTTGATTTTTAGAAGATTTCATAACTAATCATGTTGAAGCAATTACGATCCAAACTCCATTGACCAAGAATTTCTAAGGTTGAACAATCTCATGCCTCTATCTATAAATCGTCGCAAGAATAGCCTATTCTTGAGAAGAAAGAAGGAGAAGAACTTTGATCCCTCAATCTAGAACCTATAGATCCTATTCTAGAGCCTATACATCCTACTCCAAAAGACCTCCACCCAGAAGTAGATTAGGAGGAAGGCAATCACATTCTTGATCCTTTGGTTAAGCACATGCATAGTAGTAGGCAACTAAACAAGTGTTGAAGGATGTCAATTAAGCACATGTGTAGCAAAAAAAGAGGATGAAGAGCATGTAGATGAAATCCAAGAGGGTGTGGATGCTAACAATGTCCACCAGTTACTCAGTCATGAAGAAAACATCTATCATCAGTTCATTGATCTTGGTTCCCTTGAACTTAAGAAGCCACTATGGTGGACATGCTTTTATGGCTACATCACCCAATCCTTCACATGCTATTGCTAGGAGGTAGAGGAATTCCACCAAAACCTCTTTGTTTATGGTGTCATGATCTTCTTTGATGAAGTTCCTATGCCTATTTCCACATGGGAAATCTCATGGACTACAATATTTTCAAATGAACTAGCAAATAATTAGCACAAATCCAAAAGAATGAGTCCAAGCTAACATTGAGGATCATCCTAGAGGACTTTGAAATGAATAAATCTAAGATGAAGATGTCAAAACTTTCCTTAATCCAAAATTCTATGTGCAAAATCATTACACACAACTTTGTGGCCACTAAACGTTTATCATGTATCTCTACTCAAAGGGATAAGACTATGGCTATGATGAGGGGAAAGTGTGCCATCAGTATTCAATCTTTCCTCTACAAGGGCTTGATCCAGAAAATTAAAGATGTGGCTAGACATAAGACAAAGGTCTATGCCTTTCTAGGATTAATCCAAAAACTTTGTGAACTAGCACGCATTATCAATCATATCGGAAGATATTCCATAATAGCAAAAATGGTGAGTTGGAAGAGCATGATGGTGGTTGCTTCAAGATGATGTCTTGATGTCATTGGAGCTATCCTAACTTGGAGGATGAGATGCCTTTCATAGAGGTATCCCATATCTAACCTTCAAATTAACTTTGCTAGTGTCAATTTAGAGTACCAACCACACCTCAACCATCTCAACATACATAGATGCAATAATCTAGTAGATCCATTTCTTGATCTCTTGACTTCAGCATCAAAAAAGCTAGGAACCTCTTCCTAGTGGCAGTTCTTAGCTTGTAATGAATAACAAAGATGAGGGATAGGCTACCATAATCCACATTAAAGGATTGTAAGACATTGGCAATAATTTCCTACAAATGATGAAGTCAATAAGGGAGGATCTTTTCTAGTTTTCCCCTCCATTATTGAATGATCCACCCATGGCTCATTTTGATGCCCCTATTTAATCTCATGTCTGTCTAGCTTCATGGAGTGTTTTCTCTTCACATTGATCAAGGTATAACATGTATAATGTCTAGCATGTTACTAAAGCTCTTTAGGTACTAACTAATCAACTTGGGACTAGCTGATGGATGGAGGAGGAGAAAAGAGTTACTCCTGGTACCAAGTTGCTATTGAGAAATATTGATAGTATAATTGAAACTGAATTCATTATGGTATAGGTTGAGCTTGAAACCATTGATGTTGATAGGAAATTCTATCTATAAGAGTTGTAGAGAAGCCAATCCAAGGTATGAAAGTTACTTGACTAGTTGGAATATCTCATACCCTTGGTACTTATACCTTCCACAATCACTCTAGAGGTGTAGATCATGTGCCTATAGGCTAAACTATTTTAAGTACACCAAGTTAAAGAGGAAGCTATGTTTACGAAAAATGAATTGAAGTGCCAAATCAAAGTGTTCAAGCATTAGTCCCAAGAAAGTGAAAGAATGAGCTAGGAAAAGAAGAAATAGATACTTTTCTTTCTCAACAAGTATGAAGGTTGAAGGATGAAATTCAAATCATGGTTCAATTTTGAGATAACTACCTTTACATAGAAAGGAAGCACTAGAACTTACAGTATGATTTAACACATAAAGACTACCAGGGACACCAATGAGCTCAGAGAGATTTATTTAATTGAGTAGATGACCTAGGATGTTGAGGTATATAGATTACACAAAGTTATAGCTCTACTAAATAAGTGAGTAATCAAGAAGAAGCATGAGGTGATGAAAAAATTTGACACCTTACATGCCAAATTATGAAAAATGGCCACAAGTGAATCAACACTATAGGACATAATGGACCTTTTAGAGAACATGTACATTATCTTCCATGAAACAACTATCTATTTCCTTAAGAGGAGATTCAAGGAATCTAAGGAGGACATGCAAGTGAAATGGAGGAGGTATTTCTATGTGTTCCAATATTTCATAGTTTGACCATGTGCAAAGATAGAAGAGAAAATCCATCGAGTGATAGTCAAATTGGGTGTAGCCCAACCTAAGTTCTTGTAGGATAAAAATAGTCACAAGTAATTCTAGGCTAAGGTTGAGGAATAGTGAAAAGCACTCTCATGAGAGTAAGGATTGATGCATTTGTAGACCTAGTAACTTCAAGTGAGGGTAATAGACCTAGAAGCATAAATTTAGAAATTTTACATGTCCACACCTAACTCCTCTAGCTTCTTTGCAATCAAGAACATTAGGGGAACTCTTCTCTCATTCATCATCCACTAGCACTTCTTAATGAGGTAGCTTTACTTTCTTGTAACATAGTCATGGTCTATAGATTTATCCATTGTATCCTCTACATTAATCATATAATGTATCTAGTTTCGGTATTATGTTCTAAGCTTTAAAGTTATGAGCACATGATGAGTCATTCAATGGTATTTTAAGTTGATTATAAGCCCTAGATTTAGGATGTGTCTCATGCACACTATCTTTATGATTTTTGTACACATGGTTGAGGCTTCTATCCTCTACATATGCATCCTTGCCTTCCAATTCATAGTTGTAGGTTTGAAGCGTGTTTTGGACTTCTCAAAAATTTTCTAGCTTCATTCAAAGATCCTTGGAAGACTCTAACATGTTTCTAGATCTTCCAACTTTAATCTAGGAGAACAAGAAAAAAGTATGATGGCAAGCATGCATTAGCTTCTCTATGCTAGTGCACCTTCTACATGAGCATAGGAGTGCTAATGCATCCATCCTTGATGCATTAGTTTCAGTACTTTGTCTCCTCTACACCTTAGGTGTATTCTTGGTAGTCTAGGCTATGCTAATTAACCTTCATTGATACCTAGGTATTAGCAACTCTCTATCATTATGCTACAAAACTATAAATACTTGGGATGAGCTTCATATGAAACAAACTAAGTTCTAAGTATTCTCTTTGAGATTTTGACATCTAGTTACATCTGAATAGCTCTTCCTCCCTTGGGTATGTGATTTCTTTCATATTTTATATGTGTTTTGAGTCATCATATTTACAAGTTTGGCTAAACTTGATCAAAGTACCACCATTCTTATGTAGCCTAGAACTCTTTGATCAATGTGGAGTCCAATGTTTGCACAATGAATAAAGCTTATAGTTTTTTCTCACTTTTATACTATTGATGCCTTAAACATTAAAATACAAAAAACATTAAAACCATAAAAATTATTTATTCATTCCTTGTTTTCATAAGTTGCAATGATTCAACCTTACACAAGGAGGTCACAACTATACAACATGGTTTTGGGGCATCAACATTGTGGCTAAGAGCCATTTTATTACCTGTTATGTATGATGTTGCACCTATTGTGTCGACCGAAATCGTCGGTGCAAGGCTAGAATGAAACGAGCACCGAAAGATCCACGGACAAGCGCAGTCGACCCTGCCTCCGCTTGAGGGCAAGCTGGAACAGACGAAGGCAGAGTGCCTTGAATGGTCCGCACGCGAATTAAACAAGGACTTCCCCGAGCGCCGCCGAAGCGTTATACGCGGGGTTATATGTAAACAGAGCGTAGACAGTGAAACAGGTGCAAACAGAGCGTGAGCGTAAGGGACGTAAATGGAGTAGGGCGTAAACAGCGTAAACAAAAATGGGCACAGCGTAAGCGTATAGAGACGTGGACAGCATAAACAGCGTGTATAGATGTAGAGCGTAAACAAACATAGATAGTGTGAACAGTGGGTGTAAACGGGCGAAGACGGAGCGATGACGTAAGTAGACGTGGGCCAAGCGTGGGCCAAATTGACGTAGAACTATAAAACTTGCAACAAGCGTAAACAGTGGACGTCCAAGGACGCAAACGGAGCACGGAGCGCGAACGTAAACAGCCGTAAACGAGGCGCGGGCCAAATTAATGTAAAACTATAAAAGAACTTGCAACAAGCGTAAACAATGGATTATAGAGTTAAAATGTTGTGCATCGGTCTAACGCAGTTGTGTAGGGACACAAGACGGACGTAATGCCCCGGTGGATGGAGGGACGCAGCTGACTGACACGGTAGGCGGAGCGTGAACTGTGCTCAGCGTGCAGGACTTCCAGTGTAAGCATAAGCATAAGAGGATTTCTGCAGCATAATTGCTCTGGGTCTGCTCTGGTAAATTTCTGCCAGGCTGGTAAATGTGGAAAACTGGGCTATTTATAAGGGTAGGGTTACCGGGAAAAGCGGACGGGGAGACGCGTGGCATATAGACCGGGCGTTACAATTAGAAACATGGTATACGCTGGGCATATACGTTACAACAGGCCGGTGTATACGTTAGGCGTATACGCTGGGCGTAGACGGATAGATGCTGGCGTATACGCTGGGGTGTATACGCTGGGGCGTATACGCTGGTGAATGTTGGGCGTATACGCTGAAGGATGTCCACTTGCTTCAATCCTTGCTCTTCGGTGTAATCTTCATGTTGCCATTGGAGATCTTGTCGTCGAGCGTGTGCCTCTGCCGTACCTGGGCGTAGACACTGGGCGTAGACGGCGGGCGTATACGCTGGGTGTAGACGGCGGGCGTATACGCTGAGTGTAGACACCGGGCGTAGACGCTGGGTGAAGACGTCGGGCGTAGACGCTGGCACACCACGGTTTAAAGCTGGGCGTATACGCTGGCACAACACTTAACCAGATGTTTCGATTTCCAAGATTGCCCTGTGTGACTTCAAATGTAGCCGAAGCTGCCTGTGGGTCATGGGGATCTGCTTCTTGTCAGACAGATGCTAAACTCACAGATTTTTGTGGTGTTTCATTGGCCCCTCTTTGTTGACGATTGGAGGAATCGACCCGAGAAGCGTCGACAAAGAAGCGCAAAACACCACAAGCAACTTGACAAAAGCTCTATCCTTTGTCACCTGACCAGACATCATCGTACCGTGCTCGGTGGTGGATGGTATTGAAAGGGCGAGATTGGTAATTGGCAGGGGGAAAGGGATCGTGGGGATCGGTGACTGCCCGAGGGATCATGCTGGGAAAAAGGGGTGTTTAGGTGTGCGGCATGCCGGTCCTTGTCGATAGCTATCTTTCGGCAGACTCGGAACTCAAGCGGGTGATGTGAGTCCTTTGGCGGAACAGTGCTCTTGGCGATGTTTCAAGAGAAACAGTTGTCACTACCAAAGCCACGGGGTGATGTTTTGCATTCTTTGGAGGAACAGCTCCCTTCTTTGGGGAAACTGTTAGCAAAGAGCCAAAGCCATGCGGTAGGATATTCCTTGGCTGTTTTTGACATGAGTATGTATTTTTAAGACCGTTACCTTCCCGCCTGGGGCTTATGTGGGAAGTATCAAGGGTCCCATTTTTTTTTTTTTTTTGAAATTTGTCCTTGTACTCATGCACGAATATTGTGTTCTATGTGTTGCGACTGCTATAACGTTTCGCAGTGTGCAATAGTTTGGTAGATAGATAGTGGGTTTCCGGGGAATGGGAATGTGCGAGTTGACGGTTCGATTTAGTCTTGCCAGGTGGACAAATGGACATTGCCTCATCTTTCTGCCTGTGATCAAACGCACTCTCGTACGAGAACTTTCGAACGTCATCCTGCAAACACAACTCCAAAGAGACAAGAAAACCATGAGTGAATTAATGAGCTTAGATTCAGACAGCTGCAGGCGGACAAAAATATTGGGGCGATCTTGAGTATCGAATGTGAATGTCGACGATGCTGATGAAGGATGTAATGATTCTGACGAATGAAGGTGGCTGTGGAGTGAGAAGTCTAAAATGAATGTGCTAGTTTATAGCCTTAGCGGACTATCATGGGTTAGCTTTGTGTCGTAACCCGTTGGACATTGCCCGTTTAGCGTCGTGGCGGACGGTATGTTGCCAGTTTTGAGTCTTAGCTGACTATACAGAGGCGAGCTAGTTTATAGTCTTAGCGGACTCTGAGGAGTCT
>MNCI01005898.1:114949-180734 GCA_015680685.1 Gnetum montanum
TTTATTAAAATAAATTTTAAAAAGCATCAACATACATCATTATTGGAGTTTGAATTTATGTCTTTGAGTCAACTCCACAACTCTTTAGAAAGTAATACTGTAGAATCATAAGATTGTAACTTTATTCTTAATTATAACTATCTTTCATAATTTTCTATAGTTGTAGTTATTGTAAGTCTTACTAACTTAACTACTTCTGAATTCTCTTACAATGAACAAAGTTATACTTACTTGATTTTTCAATTCAATACTTCTAATGAATCATAATCATCATCCTTGGACTTGTTGTTATTCTAAATTTAATCATACTAAGAATATAAGAACTTCTTGTGTTTTTGTGGTGTTTCTCTTCTTCTAGGAGTGCATCTTCTTTTGGATTACACCTACTTCTTCCTCATAAGATTATAATACACTTACAACTATTATTTGTAACTCATTATATTACGAGTGTTGTAGGTAGACTTATTTGAGTTCTTACTTAGTATGTCATTAAGTTCTTAATGAACTTAGCTTTACCCTTTCCATTGCACTTTGTTATGGCTTCTTTAACTTAACTTCATAAATTTCTTTTATACTTAGCTTTAGAACTCTTTTTTTAGCTTCCACTACTTATGAAATACTTATCTATAAATCATCATCTTTTATCCATCATAATCTTTTGGGTAGCCTTCTCTTCTTATTTAAGAAAATAGACCAAGTTACATATGTCATAACTAGAATTTTTAATTTTTCTTTAAAAAACTAGATCTTGTGCTACAAGGATTAGATGTGTCTCATGTAATACTTATCAATTCTTTAAAACTAATAAAATCCTATTGCTCCTATCTACAATTTCTACTTAGGGCATTATTTCTTTATATTTTTATGAATTACTAGCGATCTTATCTTATGATTTATGAATATTACTTGTAATTGTTATTCCAATGTCGCTTTCTTATTTCACTTATTCTTACATACTTGCTCATTATATGCTTTCTTGTCTACCACTTCTTCTACATTCTCTTATTCCATTAATTATTCCATTATTCCTTGTTCCATATCTTACAAAGCAGGGACTTGTGTTCTCTTATATTTTGTAGGAAGTTATGGCTCTTCATGAATCATCTAACCTTTCATAACAACTAATACATTAAGTTAAGAATCTAATGATTGCATCTTAATTTAGAAGTATATTCTAATAATCATAGCTTAATATTAGAGTAAAATCCAAAAATTAACTAATGCACTAGTATAAACATAGTTTATCATAAGTTTAAGATACAAACATAAAACATAGACAAATTAAACAACACATTAAGGGTTGAAGTCACAAGACATACTAACTAGGGAAGGGCACCTATAACTAAGGTGTTATATTCTTCCTCCTTAAGAATCTTGCTTTTGTAAGATCTTAAGATAAGTGATATATAAATTCCTTTCTAGTTTTTATATTACATTTTGTATAGCATGTCTCTCCCAAAAAACCTTTTTCATTAGAATGAGCTTGCTCTCCTTAATCTCTTTTCCATCTTGTCAACTATGTTAACTAGTCATTCTACATAATTGATATTAGGTTATAACAACACATCCTACCATTCTACCACATTACTAAGATTGAGAATATACTTCCTCAACATGAAAACATGAAAACATAAAATACATCATGCATAGACTACAACTAAGTTGAAAGACCAATATAATATTCAACTTTACCAATCCTTTTAAAAATCAGGAAGGGACTAATATAACATAATGCTAGGTTCCTTTCTTACTAAATCTCATAATTCCTTTTAAAGATAAAAATTTAAGAAATACTTTATCTACAATTTTGAATTTTAAAGGTATGCTTCTATTGTTAGCATACTTGGTGAAGCTATCCTATGTAGCTTTTAATCTATCTTTGATAATCTTAAACTATTCTATAGATAGTCTCTTTGATGATGTCTATGTTATATTTCTATCTATCCTTCATAGTATCCCAACATAAAGGTATATGATAAGGTCTATTATACCTCCTGACCATTGTTAGGAGGAAGAACATCATTTGGTGGGGAACCTGTTGAAACCGATTCGCCATCCCCAATTTCACTTAAAACGTGTGGAGCGTTATGGGGCCATTTCCCCTTCAAGGATGTGTGGTAACTCTCCTATCGCAAGTCCCGTTGACGTTACACTTTTGTGGGATGATAGTCCCTTGTGTCATGATCACATGCAACGTATTTCGCGTATAAAAGCGGCATGCCTATTTGTGTGAGAGCATAAAAGAGCATGTTGGGGATTGATCAGTCTGGAGGCAACACTATGTTACCCTCCAATTCTCTCCAACGTAGTTGTTCATCTTGGTGGAGGATAAAGGTGAAATCGGGTACATACTCATCGTGATGAGTATATACTACCCGAAATTGTTAAGGAACTAGTGAATCTTGGTTACGTGTATGATGCCACTAACTGTCTCTTGTGTTAGTCCTAGGTAGTGAAGTGCTCTTGTGCGAAGAAGAAGACATTTCATCTTGTTTAGTGTGTGATTTACCATTGTCTTATCTTTCCTTTAATCAACCCTAAGGGTTCGTTCTAACGTCCCAACGATATGGATGATTTCCTATGTTCTACGTAGCACAAAACAACTAAGTCCCCAGCAACGGTGTCAATGATGAGTGATGAAGTACCCCTACACTCAACCATATGAATACGAGTGTTTCACGTGCAATTCGGTTGAACTCCAAGGACTAAGTGCTTATGCGCCCTAATGGAACATTCAGAGTTAATCAATCTTTATCCTCCCAAACTTATATGTATTGTCACGGTTGTATAGTTAAGTAAGCTTGAGGTACATGATTTTTATGAATTTTATCTTTTTAATGTCTTATGCTAATAGGAGAGGAGAGAGAGAGATAACTAAGTGACTAATTTAACTTAACTACTGATTAACTAGGCTTTAAACTAATCTTAACACCAATATCTGTTCTCACTTGCCATACACATCCTGAACCAATGCAACACCACTGGGATTACTAAACACTAATCATTACTGGGTTACCAAGTGTTACACGCATGGTCGAAGTGATCGTACTGTGTGTGCTAATAACAGAAATGTAAAGTGCATAAAATAAAATAAAATAAATGCGAAAGAAAATAAAATAAAGAAAATGAGTAAGAAAACAAATCTCAAGTGCTGCAAGGATGAATCTAAGAGCTCATCTTTATTGCCGTACACAAGGTGTGCTGAGGTACACAATGCTTGAATTAAGATCTGTCCACACTTAGACCTCCTACTGCAGGCACTTAGCTAGAATTTCGCTACTTGACTCCTAAAATACTTCCTCCTCTGAATTCTTCTTCTAAATTCTTCTTCTTCTTGACTTGCCCCTATTGTGTGCCTGGGCACTATATTTATAGGCTTGGGAGCAAGTACTCTAATAATTACAAAAACTGCCACTCTAATTTTAGAGAAACTACCCCTCTAATTTTAGAGAGAAACTACCACTCTAATTTTAGAAAAACTGCCCCTCTAATAATAACCACTCTAATAATTAGAGTAACTGCTCTAATAATAACCACTNATTAGAGTAACCACCCTAATAATAACCACTCTAATTATTAGAGTAACCGCTCTAATAATTACCACTCTAATTATTAGAGTAACCGCTCTCATCAAAGTCCATGCAAGTACTCTTGTACAAGCAGCAATCCACCTTGCCAATAACATGCAAAGATATATTTAGAGCTAAGTGGTCCTTACTTGATTTATATCTTTCTTTATTATTAGTGGTTGTGGTTTTGAACATTGTTCCTAAGAAGTGTCATTGGTTGTTACAGAACTTTGATGTGAATTGATATTTTCCTTATCATTTTATTGTCTACTACTTTAATATATTTTATTCAGTGTCTAGTATTGAAGTTTCTTACCCTACAAATATGTTCACATCACATCCCAGTTTATTTTTAGCTTGCTCATATCTATGAAATGTTTTCTTTTGCCTATTAATCATAATGAAGCCATAACATTAAAATTTAAACACCACTTTGCCCTCACGAGTTTAGACCTTTTCCAATCTTCTGTACTCATATAGGGGATATCCTACACAATAGTCTCTTTAAATAATTTTTCAAATGGTGTTGTTATGTGACCAAAATCCATGCATCAACTATAGCCCCTTAGAAATTCTACAGGAAGGTAAACAATGCTGCTACTTGTCATATGCATGGATACTAGATAGCTTTCATGCCTTCAATCCTTTCCTATTTTCATAAACCTCTATGGTCTTGGTGAATCACATGATGTAACCTAGTCCAATTTCCAACAATAATCTAGTCCCCAATGTATCTATAATGTATTCATGATCAAAATAAATAAACAAAATAACATGATGATCCTACCATATAATGGTTCACACCATTGGAGGAACTCTTTTAACATTAAAAACATTTTTCTTTCACTATCTTTTAAAAGTAAGTATTATACAAAATCATCAAATATTTACTTATTATTAGGTGGAAGTAAGAAGGTGGTTGTTAATGTGTCTTGGTCAATGTACATCTTGTAAAAATACATCCCATCATTAATTATCATGAGTTTAAGGACATTTGGAACGTTAGACAATCCTTTCTTGTCCTTTGATTAGCCCCTAAATTTTTTCAAATTGTTGCATCCTTTAATGAGTATCTAGTCTAAAGTAGTAGTAGAACGTACCTACTTTCCCAAGTCAAAAAAATAATTGCAATATTGTAATGCATGAAACATGCATGCAGAACCTTCATCTAGTACATTGTATTAGTTCATTCATGCAATGGCCCATTATGTAACTAGAGTAAACTTTTATCCTTATTTTGAATAGGAAAACATGATCATATGGTTTTGCTAAGGCTGAAAAAAATGTTTGGCTCTTTGGCAAGATACTGTAAGACCATTGACATTGTGCTTCTCAAACCCTAAACCCTACAATGATTATCAAATTTTATATCTTATCATTGTATCAACAAAATATATATGAAGTAGATGGTAAGACCATTGACATTGTGCTTCTCAAACCCTAAACCCTACAATGATTATCAAATTTTATATCTTATCATTGTATCAACAAAATATATATGAAGTAGATGGGATTAGCTAACCTATATTAAATAATCCTAGTACCTTTATCATGCCCAAAAGAGATTAGAAAAAACTAGGAAAAAAATTTAACCTAGCCCTAAACATTTATACTATCTTGGAACAACGTCAAAAAAACATAAAATTGTATAATCAACAATAACTTATACATAACGTGTTGCAACAATATACGCAACCACTAAACTTGGCTGTGGACTAACATTTGACCCAACACTATGCTCAACATAACCAAAAAATAAGAATACTCAAATATTATAATCTAGAAAAATTAACCACGAATAGTTTTCATAAATTCACCCAATCAAAAAGTTTTGTGAAATCTGAATGCATTCAAACAAACAATATGAAGAAAATGAACACATAGCAATTTAAAAAGAATGAATCCACCTACCTTGCAACACACTAAGAGTTACTAGACAATGCATATGAGCTTATAATCTCAGAATACCTCTAGAAATGACAACACATTAAGCTATGATATGCATCATAGCAATTGTGATAATGATAGTTCAGTTTCAAAAAATAACTAATTATGTAACAATTTTTCTTGATGTTGTCCAACACCTCAAGGAATTCCCTTAGATTCAATGGGCCTAGAATGGAAGACCTGAGGCCTACACCTCCAAGTGGGTAAGGTAACCATTTTAATAACTTAGAAGGAAGAGTGCAATGCATCTAAATCTCTTATATTGCATATACACATCTAGGAGAACATCTACAACTATAAATAAGAACTAGCAAATAAGAACAGAAAAAACCTTGTAGACATCATCCATAGGAGGATGATGACATATCTATAGGGGGTGCCTCATCCCTAAATCATGATCTAGTATAAGGTTCCATGTAATGCCACACTTGGACTATCCAATCAATGCTACCTATATATCTATGACCAATGCAAAATCATGTTCCATGTAGTTCTATGAGTGTGAGGGTAAGATGAAGAGGACTAAGAGTCGAATAATAGGGTGGAAACCTATTACTTCTTGAAACCACCAAGCCATAGCAAATTTTCTAATACTTGAGTGTTATGCATGGATATCTTAGAGTGTTTCATGATCCTTGAATCATTGGGAGGAACTAGGGTAATCTTTCATCCTAAGAACTCTCTCACAATTCATCCCTGCATAAAAGAAGTGAGATCCTCAAAGCAAAGCTTAGGATAAAATTAGAATATATACTTCTTGTACAGGTCTAAACTTCATCAAATCTAGGAAGATACATCAATTTATATGATGCTAGGATTGAAGAAAGGTACCAACCTAAAGATCTCATACATCCTTCCAATCAAAGCCTTACATGAAATGTGAAGAATACTTCGTTAAATCTAGAAACCACTCCTAGTTCATGAAAAGAGGGATAAGACCAATTCAAAGGACCAACATCACTAAGGTGTCTCTTAGATCCATTTCTTTAGCAAATCTAAGAAACTTGTCCTCTTACATAGTCCCATACCTATGTAAGAGAATGTACTCTTCTCTCACAATTCCAGCCATGTCCCTTTTGGATGACTTCTTGGCATCCATTAATGACTAGATATTTTCTTTTCATATATTGATTTGAAGGATTTCCAAGATTTATTTTAAGCCCTATCAATGGACTTACGAGATCTCATCTCAAAGAGAACATGATCTAGTAGAGCCATGTCTCATAAGCAAACTCAAAGCTTTTTAAAAGCCTAGGTTCTACTTCTAGCTTCAAGACCCATGGGGTCTCACCAATCCAGCCATCTGTATGCTAGATAACCATGTGCACATAATAACCACTACTTTCTTTTCTCTTTTTATTCACATTCAAGCTAATACGAAGGAGGCTGAGTGAATTCCTTCCTTCAAATAAGATTCAAACGTAGATCAATTTGTTCTAATCTTATTATTCATAGTTGAACTAGCACCACTAACCATTTTGCCACCATGGGATAACATATCCTCATATGTAAGCAAAGAGAGAAGATCCAAATTTTTCTTTGAAAACTTCTCTAGGATGCAAAAGAGGCATTCCATATAGTTGCTACCATTTGAAACTATCAAGTATGTCCAACATCAAATTTACCTACTCGAATGTTAGAGTGAGCTAAGGATGGCTAAGAAAACTAGCCTTAAGATAATCCTCTTCTTACATCATCCATTACAACCTTTGTGTCCATTTAGAGAAAGAATTAACTAAAGTCTTCTAATATAGCATGAACTCCATGTCATGGAAAATGGAACAAGGACCATTCTCTAGTAACTTATATTAAAGGAAAGTACTTAGAATGTCCCCAAGGACAAACTCTATCATAGGTCCTTAGGGAACATACAGGTTCCCACAATCTCTATCTCTTGCTAATCTAGGAACATCTAAATATTACAATGGATCATACCATATTTGTATTTCTATCAGATTAGGGAGATCCTCATTGTGAGGTTTCCCCCTCAAAGTGAGTCCATCATCTAATCTACATCAAACCCATAATATAGACAAAGGAAGATCAGCAATCCAACATAGTCATACCACATAATTACTATCTATTATGTGAAAACATGAATTCATAGGTTGTACCCAACACTTTATCCAACATCAAGGACCAATACTAAGGTGCTAAAGTATCCATTACTAAAGCTGTCAGAAGAGAGATTCACATCTCACCACATGAAGCCATGATCATCATTCATAGCACACAAGCCCATATACCTAAAACATTTGAGGTGTACAAGGCCTCAACACTACCTATTTTTTTATCATATATGACCCAAATTAGAAGTATCATTTGTTGATAAATAGCCATTATGAGGGCTAGGTCCTTAAGAAATCTTGGTAGTACATTACAGGAGGAATAACCATTACCAACCATCTAGCCTCTACCTTCTACTATCAATCCCCTTAAGGTTTCCAATAGGAAAGGTTCATCAAAGGGATCTAAAGAACTAATTGAAGAAATGTATCTAGAACAACAAAACTAAAAGAGATTTGATTAGACCAAACCCTACTTAAAAATTTACAAGGGCATGAAACCTGCTTCATCCACTATGCCTACAAAGCAATTCATACATTTATGTACTATAATCATACCCTATCTCTATTATGACAAAATTGCAAGAGCTTTTCTAGAACTTCTGAATGACAAAACTGCAAGAGCTTCACTATAACTTTTGAATGACAAAACTACAAGAGCTTCGCTACAACTATGAGATTTTATGCCATAAATATCGTTGAAAGCATACATTTATAGGCAAAAATAGGGGGCCCCATCGATGGGTACACGTCAATAGGTCAAACCCTACATCAACGGGATCACATTGACAAGATCCCATCAATAGGATCGCATTGACGGCATCCCGTCAATGTGGCCAACCATGACACTTCATCAATGGACCTCAAAAAGGATCTGAGTACCTTAGGTAGTCTGGTTGATTACCTAAGGAATTAAGAGTCTATTACTAAGATAAATGAGGAAGATGGGCGAGAAAACAAGCAAATGATAAATCCAATGCTAGATCTATGACAACTGAGAGATAATAGGAAAAACTGATAATAAAATATGGAGCCAAAACAATTGCAAACTTTATATTAATACTATAAATTATTATGAAACATAGGTTTAGAAGGTGCAGATCAATGCTTTTAAAGCCTGAGAATACAAAATTCCATAGATCTCTTTGAAATTTCCATTTGAGATTTGGTGCATGGGTAGGCAGGATGTGTTCCATAACTATCCTGAAAAATTTTGGCTCAATCGATCTGGTTCCAAATGATGGTTGCAATAGATTCTCTCTACTTACAATGATCACTGTTGGGTTAGAAGGCTCCAAAAGGTCTCAAAAGGCTCTCTATGTAATCAAGTCTCATATGTGCCCAAAAGATCCTTGAAATTGTATCAATTATTATTTAAATAGGTCACATTTTATTGTTTCTTCATTGATTTAGTTCTGGAGAGTTTCTTAGGCATTTACATAGCATTTTTTACCATCCACACTAGCCATAACTATATCATTTTTTTCATACATTCTAGGATTAACAAGTGTAGCATTATTTGACATGAATTGCTAGAATTTTTGAACATAAGGATCCAAATATGCTAGCTTAATGTAATTCACAGATTTTTCAACAATATGAACCATGAATTACATTTCACATGTTTAAAATGCACTAGGATTTTGAAAAAACAGGGTTACAAGATGAATTTTTTAAATGGAAATTAAGGCTTTTTTTATTATTATTTTATTTTTTGCTCTTAAATCTAATCAAAATTTGACCATCAAGCTTCCCTGTTTACAAATGAGTTTTCTTGAGGTGTTTCATAGATGAAGGTTTAAAGAATTGGCCAAAAAACATTATTTAATTACTTGAACTTAGAAGGAATGCTTTATTACAAAAGAGTTAGAATAATAAAAAATAAAAAATTGTCACTTTAAGGAAATTAGAAAAATTAAATTTTTGGAGGAAGACAACGTTCCTATGTTCAATACTAAATAAAATCACCAAAAAATAATTTAACTTGAAAATCATAATGAAATAGCTAGAGTAATTGATAATGAATTAGTAAAAATTCAAAACCATGAAGGAACAACTAGCTTAGTAAACAATTATGGAATAAAATCTTATATTCAAGCACAACATAATATAGATGTATTAGAGGAAGAACTATCTTTCCTATTTGACTAGCTAAGAAACATTATTCAAATATTTTTAGAAATCTTTAAACTAAAATCATTATACCTCTAAACTCCAAAAAAAATATATTTAATAGTCATACTTATTAGGAGCACTGATCCTAATCAATTAATTGACCCTTAAATATGGCTTCTAATATTTATTACATTAATAAATGACACATGTTATCAAAAGTGAAACACAAAAAATATATTATGACATATTCAAATGTAGCTATCATTGAAATATACCTTAATAGGTAAGTCACTAGAAAGATATTGAGAGATATCTAAAGGTAGCCTTCAATCAAGATTTATAGGTTTCAAAATGTCAATTATAAGTTCAAATTCTATTATTAATATGATTGTATTTCAATCAAGAGACCTCTCAAAATCATAACATCAAAATGAACACATGGTAGGAATATAATAGAAAATCATTCTACCAAAGAGGTAATCATACTAGACTAGTAGAAATCTATCAAATCACTAAGTACAATACTTCTTATTTATATGGTGATAAAACAAATATTAATATAACTTATTTTTGATAAAAGATAATAGTGTTTATTTTTATTTGGAACTTTTAGCTAGGAATGATCAAATCTCTTCAAAGATAATATATAGAAAATAGATAAAAATTTGACAAGATGTCCCATAGCATTTATTACAATGACCTTTCAAACACATACACCCTTCAAAATCTCAAAAGTTGTAATGATGTTTAAAAGACTTGTAGGACCAAGGAACTCTAGAACTATATTCATACAATTAAAGGATAGGTTACAAACTCATGCATTCAATTATTGAATTTGATTCTAATAAGTATTTTTTAATTGGTTTAACCACTTACTACAAATCATTAGAAAATATTTCAAAAAATCCAAATACAGGAAGAAGGTTTCGAAATCTAAATTAAATATTGCTAAATTTTAGCTAAATAATTATGTTAATTAAGGAATAAATAATTAAAATCCCTTGCACTATCAAATTCATCATTCATATTCTAGAATCTTAGACTAACTTACTCTTGCATATAAAAATGAACTGAATTTCCAACAATCTTGATTTAAAGATTATCTAAACTATGATGATGATGATGATAAGATTGGGTCAATTTTATAAAGGAAATCCTCAATAGTTACACAAGACATAAATGAATACTCATCTTGATGATCACTCATGACAATCACTCCAAGATGATGATCTTCATGAGCAACTACTTTCAACTTGGAATAACCAATCTCAACAATCATCTTTCATGTCTTAGGGACCATTATGAAAACATAAACTAAGCAAGTTAGTAAAAGAATAGAATGAAAAACACAAATTTGGATGAGTTTTTGATAACTAAGAAACACTCAATATAATCATGCTATTTAACAAATCTTTCCAAAAATCTTTTGAGAAAGTCAATTGTGAGATTAGAAAAACCAAAAAAAAATACAAAAAATCATCCACAATCTTAACAAACTAAAGAATCCTTTTCCAAGCTAAATTCTTTATCTTATTTTTGCATCCTTTGAGGAAAAATAAGAGAGACTTGAATTTTTGTTCAAATACCTAAATTGAAATTTAAGAAGAACATTTTAGTATACTAACAATGTTATTTTGTTGCTTTCTTCATCTATGTTTTATGATTCAAAAAGAAAGGAGAAAAATCTGAGACCCCTCTCATCTAATCTTGTGTCTATTCTTTCAAGAAACTTAAAGAGACTATTAAGTTTTCCTCTAAATACTCAAATCATGGAACAAGGATAATACTTTTAGTAACATTAGCAATACTACTTTTTAGTTTTCTTCCTCTAATTTCATGACATGGAGGTTAAAGAGAAAAACCCAAGAGCTTACTTAACTATATTTTCTGTAAAATCCTTCATGAAAAACCAAGATAACTTCAAACATTTCTCCATTCTTCCATAGCACAATATGGTTAGAACACTTTTAGTAATACTAACAATGTTACTTTTTAGTCATCTTCATCTATAATTTACGGTATGGAAGAAAGAAGAAAGATTTGAAAACCCCCTTATCTATAACAAAACATGCCCTTTCATTAATTTAAGTACATCTCAAATGAAATCAAGTTTGTGATTAGACACCTTTTAAAATTACCTTAGAAAAAAATTTTAGAAACCCATCGTTCAAAGATCATCTTAACTTTAATTCTCTCAATTTTTTCTTCATAATTCCTAACTAGGAACTCTAGTATCCCTTAAAGAAAAGAGTTCCATAAAAGATGCCCTCTAGTAATTACTTTTTAAATTATCTTAGATAGCCCTTTTAGAGATTAGAATTGAGATTCCTTCAAGTTCTAAATTTTAACTTTGAAATTCTCTCAAGCTTATTATAGTTGAATGAATAAACCAAAAGATGACAAGGACTAATATACCTACAAAAGTGGCCAAGTATATTTATTTTTCACTCACACATGTCATAAAAAAATACAAGTTTGACCATGCATCAACTAAATAACTAACACCAACATGTGTAATACATGAAAAGTTGCATATGAACGTAGGTAACATAAAAAAGAAAGCTAGAAACCACCAAAGAATTTGACTACTATAAATACTTTTTACTCATTTTACTAAGTATAATTCTCTCAAACTATTATCTAGTCAATACTTCTTTAATCCTAACTCTTGAGAACTACTGAAATCTTCATTCTTAGTACACTATTGAATTCTCTAACCCTAATGAATCTACTTAAAATCTTTTTCCTTAATTTAAGTATTACTTAACAATATCTCAACATCCTCAAAAGATCGAGCATTCCTCAACATCAAGATCCTCTCAAGCTCTAGCCTTGAGCGAGAAACCTAAAAAGGTTGGAATAATAATGGCTTAGTCAATTGGATGAGTGGTTTATATAGGTTGAGATATGGGTCAAAATGTTGAAACTAATTGAATACCCTAAAATTTTCCGGGTACCATTTAATATATAAAAGAGGCCAATCCCACTCAAAAATAACATTCATTCCTTAAGTTCTTATCCTTACCTTTTACTACTTGTGGCCCTCTTAAATAACTAAAGTACCTTTCAAAACTCATTTCTCATCATTAATTATTATTCTTGAGATCCTCTCATTCTGCTCCAATTCCACTTGAGATTCCAAACTTGATACCCTCTCAAAAACATTGTGATCTTTTTTACTATAAGTAAGAAATTTATTTTGTAATTTTTCTAATTTCCATTTTATACAAAATTAACTAGCCAATTTTCATGCTATTAAACAATGGAGATCAAAGTGTAATTTCAAGGTATGCACCCAAAACTCTTACTTTCGATTATTTGTTCTTACACATGAACAAATATAAGGGACAAATGGCAATGTATTCAAAATTTTCTTAGAATTTTCCTTTTTTTATTTTTGTGGGGGGAAGGGGGGGTGGGGGTGGGGGGAGAGGGTGGGGGGGAAGATTTGCTCTTTCCTAGAATCTTAAGTTTTCAAATTTTTCATTAAACATCTACAAACAAATATTATCAAAACAAAAAGTGATACCTTCATATAGCTAAAAATTTTAATGACTTGATTTTCTTTTGCAAATGTGGTCATTTAAATTAACCTATTGGAATTTCTAATTGATTCTTCTTTTACTCAATTTCCTAAGTGAATTAGAAAATATAGTTGGGAATCATGGGTTTGTGTTAAGGTTTGATTCCATTCACAAGGTATATACAAATTTTACTATAATTAAGATGAAAATCCATTTGAGGATGAATTTAGAACCAAGTTTTAAAGAAAAGCTATAGTCATTACTTTATCTAATGTATGAAATCTGTTAGATATTCATGCTCAGGGAGGAATTATTTCACAAGAGAAACTAGCTCAATAAGTAGAAAAAAATTAACCTATCCTAGAAGCTTTTCAATAGTGTAGTTGCATTTGATGGTATGGTAAAAATAGATAACAATAAACATTATGAGATTTTCCTTTCTAGAAAATTTATAGAAAGTAATCAAGTTCTTGTAACCAAGAAATAGAGTGGAATTAGCACTAGTGCTATTAGGTTCTATGATTCTTTCATCAACAAGAAAGTTATTAATGTCCCCCACACCATTCTATCTCATATGAAAGAAATTAAACATTATTATGGTGCCTCTACCACTGCTTTCTCAAAAGGCTTCAAACTTGAGATGATGATGACTACTTATTGAACCCTCAAAATCAAACGATTATTTCATATAAATTCATTCAACCAATTATGTAAACCAATGTAACCCAACTTCTCTCCAATTAAACCGAGTAACCCTACCAATTCAGTAATCTCTAAACAACCCATTAAACCCTAGCAATACTAAATCTCTACCATTCAAGTTCTTTTGGCTGCTTTGACATCTTTTAACCCTCAAAGGAAAGAAGAGATAGAAAAATTAGAAGCTATCATCAAATGTCAATAGGATCAATTAGCCCAATATAAGGAATGCATAAAAAAGAAATCCAAAATCATTGAATCCATATTGGATAATTAGGAAACCATAATTTCTAAATAAGATATGAATTTCTTTGCACATAAATCCATTGAAATTGTTTAGCTTCTAACTATAAAAAATGGGGCCAAGATTGTTTAACAGTGAATTAATCTATTTAGTATTGATAAAGGTGCTGGAAAAATTAAAAATGATGTTATATGAATCAAAAAGGTAATGTAGATATTATTCAAATCTCACATTAAAAAAACTTATGACCATAGATCCTATGAACACAAAAGCCTTAGATTCTGAGATTCTGCTTCTTACAATTTGAAAGCATTAGATATTTGGCATAGCACTTTCCAATCTATCTGCATAAACTTGGCTCCTAGATTAGGTGAAATGATAAAAATTACAAACAAGTTGGTCAACTATTAAAAAGAGTTTATGCAGGTACAATAGTAGTAGTTGGAGAACATGAAGAAAAGTGCCTCCTACCACCACCTTTAGCCAAATTAGTTAAGAGATTCCACATCAAATAGCTACTGAGGACAACAACTCTTAAGTCCAAGGGTGATAATGAAGGAGAACATTGATTTATTTATTTTAATTTCATTTTATATTTTATTATATATTTTATTGAACAAATTTTATAATATTATAGGTGGTTGAGGGATGTGAGAAATGGACATGCTAAATGGATGAATAGAAGTTAAAATTTTATTTGATGTACTTTTTTTGTATTTAGTTGTATAATGATGTAACAATAATGACTCATAGAAATGATTAAACCGATAACTATCTGTTTGTAATCGTTTAGTTAGTAAGTTGTTATGCAATTAAGTACCTACATCCACTAGACACTTGTATCAATTGAAGCATTATTTTTCATAAATAAGTCTTTTTCTAGTTTTAATAGGATGATGATAATAGGTGATTAAAGATTTTTTCCAAATAGTTTGGTTATTCATCGTTAGCTTATTCTTAAATAAATATAAGTTATTTTTATTTCTTCATAAAAATAGGAGAGATTCTATAATATTCTATATAAAGATAATGTCTTTATGTTATTCTTTAAATAGATAATATTAGTATTTTTTTATTATGTTAATTGGAATTAGTCTTCAAATTAAGCTATTTTACTAGTAATTGTTTAAGTTTTACTTTCTTTATATGATTTACTATTTTTATTTGGATTCTACGACTTACTTGAAATATTAGCAATTTGAAAGAAATTAGTAATAGAAAAAGCAATCACAAGCCATTTTATCTTTGAACATAATTTTATTTTTAAATGATTGGTAGGTTTTAGGCAATAGCTCTATGCACACATTACTACTTCTATTAATATTTAGTTTATCATTATTATCCTAATTCTAATCCATTAATAATAAAAATGGAATATCTTGGTATTTAACCTACTAGAAGCTAATGAACCAACATAGCCATAACTACAAAAGTGCAACTTGTTACAACAAATATAAATTAAAAAAATTACATAACATATTAATCAAGTTCTAATTACAACTACATACAACTATACACTTGTAGTAAATTGTGACAGTTAAAACTATGAACATGTATTACATGTGGTCACATGTGGTTGATCATAGTTTTATTCAAGGATTAATCAAATAATGATATTTGAAATTTCCAACACTTCTCAACTCCCTTAGATAGTACATTTGATATATATTAGAGGTTTTCAACCTTTTTGTATCTTGATCAACTTGCTCGCAACTATACTCTTCAAATCCCCCAATAAGACATTCATATCTACATCATCATTCAGTACTACATCCCTGCATTACCTTAATCTAGGTTTATTAGTTTGTACATGGAAAATTTTTGTTATGTGTTGGATGTTATGCAAGCTTCATTGAGTATCACATGAGAAGGAAACACTTCTTCCAAATACATGAGTGTAAGATCCTTATGATCCTTCATGTTGGATTATAAGTAGCTCATTCAACAATGGATGAGTAAATGCCAAAAAATTCTTATACATTGCATCACCATCCATAAAAATACCTGACATCTCTAAAATTTTTTTATCAATCTCTTGTGATCCTTCCACATGAATAGTAGTAGCTTAACTTTCTTCTTCATTGTACATGATGAGCCTATACCCACTATAACTGCTCACTGTAGGACCCCACAATATTACATTATGTTCATGCATGTGTGGTTAGACTTGGTTGAAGATCATAGGGATGCATAACTAGCTATATTATTTTAATGATATATTTTCTAAGATTTGGTTATGTTATGTATATGATTATGATACACCATGACTATGCATACTGATCTTGCCAAATGTGTACTATGATATTTGTGGCTTGTAGGATGTAAGAGCTATGGAGGAAGTCTGAGCATCAAATAGGTATGATCTCAAACTACATTTCATGATTATGTGCTTATGAGTATGCTACTATTATTATTTGGTAGATCCTATTGTTAAATTATGAATTAACACTGTTTATCCAATCATGTTATGATATTATAATAAGTAGCATGTTTTGTGTGTTTGGATTGTATGATTAACTAACATATGTTACAATGTGCATATGGTCTTATGGTTATGTTGTGAATGAAATATGATGTTGGCAAGTGCAAGTGACGATGGGATCACAATAAGAGAAAAGCAAGATCATCTTGAGTCACACTAAGATTGTTATCCATTGATAAGATCTTCTACAAGTGAGGCATGAGTTATGGTCCCAATCACAGTAGATTAAAATTTAAGAAAAGTCTCTAATTGAGTCGCAAAAGTGAAAGGGAATGTATGTTGAGCCCATAAAGAACTCACAGGGATATAGGCCAATAGAATGAACGTGTTGTGTGTTGTTTGTACTTGATAGGTTTCAAAAGTCAATACATTGAGTAATTTCATGCAATGTATTGTGACATTATGTACTACATTTTGTTGCTTAGGACTTAGAATGATGCCTGTAGAACTAGTTTCTTGGGATCATCAATAAACTGGGATGCATCATTTCTATGATGTGTTATGCTCATGTATCGATGTTATGTATATGTATGTTAGTGGAGCTAACATGAGCATGTGGACTAATTAGTAATGAAGCATCCTAAAGGAGTTGGATTGACCCTCATTGTGATGCATTAATAAGGCTTTTATCTTAATCCTCATACTAAGCATGGAAGATTATAGGTAGGGCCTATGACTAGAATAAGATCTTACAACATACGGACATGCTCATATCTACCTTCCATAAGGTTAATTACATGGGGTTGTAGATGAGGCAACAGATACTAGCACTAGTAGTAAATATGTAATGAAACCTAATAAAAGACTTGTATACACTGCTTACATTACAAATACTCATGACAATGATATACTGTTATACATTGAATGTGTATATGTTGAATGTCATAGGGTTATATGTTGTGTGCATGCTTGTGATCTATGATCCCTTATAGCACTAGATGTTAGGAAAAATATAGTTGTATGCTTGTTGTATTATGCATTATGGATTAGGATGACCTCTTGAAGCACTTATTTCCAAGAAATGTATTGTATGTTATGTGATTATAATGCTATACATTATGATTATAATCCCTTGGAGCACAAGTTATTAGGAAAGCATCTTATATGTTGTTATGCTATGAATGATGATTCCTTGAAGGACTAGATATTAGGACTCTATGATTACTTGATTAATGTTATCGATTATTGGTATTTTCATGTGGAAAAGCCTATTCTATGTGTTATAGATGTGTATTGTGATCAGTTATGTGATACTGTGGATTCGTGAAGCCTATGTAATATCTATTTGTGAGTTGGATTGAGTGTAATGGTAGTTATAGATTGTAATATTATGAGCTTGATATTATAGACTATAGTATTAATACAGCTTGGTTATGTGGTATGATGTGGCAAGCATGTAATGGCTTATGATATACTATCCCTTTTACAGATTGTTATTATAGACTATAACATTAATGTGACTTGGTTATGTGATATGATGTGGAAGGTGTGTTATGGCTTGTGATATAATATCTCTATTACAAGATGCTTAGAGTACCACACACATCTTCTCTAGCATAACATCAAATTTTCCATCTACATGGGATGTGTACAAGCTTTCGCTAAGTCTTATAATGATATCCTTTATATGTAGGTGACGTAGCTAGGAGCTCAAGAGACCAACAAACCTAAAGAAGATGAGCAAAGCCTTGGTCCTATATTCCTATCTTTGTTATTGCATGTTTTTATGAGTGGTGGATGTTTTTGTTGTGGGTTTTAATATGGATAGCTCATGAGGTATGGATGCTTGTATAGTATATATATATATATAATGTACATAGTAACATGATATGTACTTGATGTATTAATTGATATGTTATGGTGTTTTAGATTGTACATATGTATGGTTTAAATGGTTAGCATGTGCCTTTCATGTATGATATAGTCCTATGATTAATGTGTGTGTACACTAGTTTATATGCTTGTGTATGTCATGTACAAATATCTTTTTGATGATATTTCTATGGCGTGATCTATAGCTTTCCATTGTATTTATTTGATTCAGTTGTATGTGATATGTTGCAATTACTATTGGTACACTAGTACATGGTCTATACCTAAGATAGGCTTGGGTCAAACATATGGGACCTTACATCCACCATCCAAAGTGGGCTTGTGATCTTTACCTAATTTTAAAACTAGAACAATGAAACATGAAGCATCTTGACTTGTTTACCTACTCTTGTAATGTAGTTTGAGATTCAAAAGTAATCCTCATTATGCATGAGTAAAGTTGATCTAATGGCACTAAATGAGGTGATTCAAATTAGTCCATCTTATCTTCCAAGTTAATAACCTCACCTTCAATATTGGACTTTCATTAGGGTAGTCCTTACATTATCATTTTCAAATTTTTCTTCTAGTTCATAGAGGATTCGACATTTGCATGACCTAGTATGCTTGTTGTGTTAGAGTTTAGCATTTATATCACAAGCTCATTAATAAAATATTCCTATTCATATGTAGAACTGTAAGATAAATATATTATGAAATGCATACAAAAAGATGTAAAATTTTAGGAAAGACATGTTCCACTTTTACATGACACATAAGGAGAAGAGACCATGATCCATGAAGCATGATATACTATATAACACCAAAAAAATAAGGCATATATGTACCTAATAGAAGATGAGAAAATACCACTCATGAGAAGCACTAAAAGCATGAACCACCCATGACAAGCAAGGATTAGGTAGCATGCAAAGCAACATATAATAGATAGCATGAAGCATATATGTGCCTATAAAAGAGATGAGGACAAGATCCATCTAGAATCACCCGTCAAGGAGAGAAAGTGTGAGTGTAGAAGGAAGAACTCATGAACATCTAAAAAAAGAAATGAAAGAAAACTAAAAATACAAGAAAACTATTCAAAAGTATGAATTAATATTGTTGAAGAAGAATGAGAATAAAGTCTACTTAGTGACAACATTTAAGAACCAAATATGACAAAAACATAATTCTAGTAGTACAACAAATGATGAAAGAATTGTTTGCTAGAAGAATGAATGAATGAAAACACTTCTATGTCACATAATGAATGAGAAGAAACATATAATAAATAACATATTAATGCATCATGAAGACGTACCCAAACCAAGATGTTGTTAGATGTAACATATAGATGGATGATCATACAATTAGTTGTACATGTATAAGACCATGGAACGAATTTGTAATTGGAAGAGTTAATGAAGCATAAAAGATTTCTTAATAAGAGAAATGTGGAAACAACTAACTAACAAGATTGAAGAGTCCTCAAGAGGAAAATTGAAGAATAAAAAAAGATCACATAAGACTATACATAGAACACATCAATGATAAAGCCCATAAAAGAATGGAATTATCTATCAATAAGCATAGATAGAAAATATGCTTGTGAAATAAAATAATCAAGATTCATTTGCACATATAATAGATAAGATCACAATGTAAACTCATAGATTTTTTATTATGAATTTATGAATGAATTATAGTTTAATCCTAGTAGAAATAATTTTTAGAAAGTCATAAATAATTCAACATGATATCAAAAAGGTTTACATAAGCAAAGTTCACAAAGAAAGTTCTTAAAAGAGGGTTCAAAAAGCTTTGAAAAATGCCACAAGACCCCATAACAATGAAAAAAAAAGTGTAGGATACACACAAAAGAAAGATAACAATAAGACCTATGAAGAAAAAATTTCCATTAGTCAAGAAAAGAAAAATCATACATTAGAAGATGATATAAATCAAAACCCAGTTTAAATGATTCAAAAGAAAGATTCCAGAAGCTAGAGCTAGAGCTAGAGAAAGAAGATCATACATCCTGCTACAAATTATGAAGTATCCTTACTATTAATAAAGGAAGTTAATAAGAGATGAATAACCATGTCCTTTAGAAAGAGACACAAAAATTTAAAAGAAATTTTAACAATTGTGTGATAATGATACTAATCTACATTAATTTCCTACGTGAAAGTACACACAAATTCCTGCCTCAAAATATAAAGATTCACAATTGTTGGTATCACATTATAATCATTCAAAGGAAAAGGACATATTACAAAACAAACCAAATGGTTGCAAATACTAGATCAAGACCTAAATATTGTAAAGAACATCTAAATTAAGGAACCAAGCTACAAAAACCATTAGTACTTAATGAATGAAACTATTATGAAACAAGGGATGGTGGCTCTTAAACAATTTGTAGCAATAAAAAGATCTCACTCACAAAATATTCACTCTAGACTAAAAGGGATAATGAGCCAATACACACTTTAAGTAAAATATTTTACAAGGATTTAGCACTTACATAAATATTTCACTCATACAATATTCCTATCCATGTGTAAAATAGTAAAATCAATATATTATGAAATGTATACAATGAAACACAACCTTTTGCAAAAGTTGAGTCTCACTTTTACATGATATATGAGGAGAGACCATGATCCATGAAGCATGATATACTACATTACATGAAATGAAAACATGTGTGTCTAAGAAAAATGAGAAAAAAACACCTATGAAAAGCATGAACCATCCATGAGAAGCGTAGAAATCATGAATGACCCATGAAAAGTATGAAGTAGTTAGCATGCAACATGAAGCAACATATAACAACTAGCACAAAATGTCATGATTTTTGGGCAAAGCTCAAACTTTGTATTTGTTTATCTTTCATGTTTGAAGTCATGTAGATGTAAGTAGTGTTAGGTATTCAAAGAATACTAAAAAAATCCAAGAAAAATAGCTGGAAAACCTTAAAGAAGCTTAGTTTATACATAGAAAAAGAAGAAATAGAAGAAAAGTACATTCACATTAAGAGGAGTTGCAAGACCTCTTCACTTCTCAAGATATAAAAGGAGGTCATGAGCCTCATTGTATATAAGAAATGGAACAATGAGCAATTCAAACTGAATGAAGTGAAGTTTTTCTTTCTTTACAATTGCTCCATCTTTTATCCATTTGAATGGTTGTTAATTTCTTAGTTTAGGTGCCTAATTTTCTAACATTCTTACAGCCAACCATCTCATAATTAAGTTCTCGTATTATGAACTTGAAGATCCCAATTTTTACGAGTTTTCTCACAATTTTCTCACAATGATTCTTACATTCTCACAATTCTCACAAAACCTTTCTCACATAGTTTCTCATAAATGATTCTAAATGAAGGAGACCCTCATGCATCCAATTGATGATGTAAAAAGGATCAATTATAATTGCCACCAATGACATATAGCAATATGCTAGAATACATAAGAATTCACAACAATTCAATCCCTGCCTATCTAGCGATGTTTGACGATATAGAAAGATTTTGCTCTTGCCATAGGCCATTGCTCCAACAATGTCCGACAATAAGTTTGGACATGATTTTTTAAAGAATTTTCAATCTAATATAGGGTCATTCACCACCTTCCATGCACTACAAAGTCTTTTGCTACACCTACTCTAATAGAAAACATATATGTACCTATCATAGAGACAAAGTTGAGATTCAAAGGGCAAAGATTAAGCATGAGGTTCAAATTATGGAAGTCCAAAATCACTTGAAGGTGAAAGAGTGCATAGGTGTAAAAGAAAGAGCACATAAACATGTAACAAAAGAAACAAGAGAAAACTAATACCATAGGGAAAATGTCCAAAAGCAAAAATTAACACTCTTAACTTCCTAGTATGACAACCATATTTAACTTCCTAGTATGACAAAAACATATTCTACTAGTTCAACAAATAATAAAAGAATCATCTCCCAAAAGAATGAATGAATAAAAGCCTTTTTATGTCACATAGTAGATGAGGAGAAACCTAGAACAAAAGACATATTGATGTGCAATGAATAGGTACACCAAACCAAGATACTGGTAGATGTAACCTATAGATAGATTATCATACTGTGACATCCTATTCTCGAATGTTGTGGCAAACATGAAATATATGTTATATTCGATATTATGCATAAAGAAAATAATAGAGAAAATGTAAAAGGAAAATAAGAAGAATGCTTTATTAATGTAGAATAATGAATCTAGGCCATGCTCTGAGGATTCCTTGGGATTATCTTCCTTTGGCATCTATCCCTTAGAGGCTACCTAGAAATAACACCATAGTTAGCCCTATATCTAACCAAAAGGGATGGCTAATTACCTTCCTATCCCACTTCACCTAGCACATATTACTCGCCTTTACTAGCTCTACAACTCTATGGATGCTCGACTATATATATCTTAGGTCAAACCCCCAAATGTCACATTGAGAGATATGGCAATTATTACAATGCGTCCTTTCAAGTTCTAATTACAATGTTTGTTATAAAGAGACACCATATTTGTTACGTAGTGGCATCATTCAAGAATGGGAACATGATAATCTACTCTATTAGGTTTCGTTCATCCTCAAACGAGTCCACATTAGTAATATTTTTCTAGCTCCAATGCCCCTTCCATTGTCCTATGCTCTAATACTTTGATTTCTCTTTTTAACCTAACATTGAATATCCTAATGTTCTTTTGCTTATTCTACAAACAAAATATAAGTGAGAAGAATATATGAAAAATTAGATCTTATTTTATCAATACTTACCTCATTCTCTAAGGTAATGATAAGAGGTGAATTAAAGATCTACTAGCCACCAATCACCAATCCTAACCAAGGTCACACATAGTGCAACTCATATCTAGTTACCCAAGTGAAGGTAGGGCAAATTGTTTATTCCCAACTTGCATTTCCCTATATATCTTACTTTCTTAGTTAAAACATAAATTAAACAATGAAGAAAATTAGGAAGGTTATAAATAAAAGTAATATTAAGATACTTCCTAATCTTGATCAACCTCGAGGATTAATGAAAGTAGTTATAGTTTTTCCATAAGGGATGTATGATTGAATGGTCTTATTCGAGATGGTAGCACACATAACATGAAACTTTAAATGATGATATCTCTTAAACCGTAACTTTGATTGGGACAAAATTTTTACCATTGAAATTGTCTCGATGAGTACTACGTATTGGGCATAGTTTTAAGGTCCAAAAAGTAAGTTGAATTTTTATGATTTAAAAGGATCAACTAGCCTAGTTTGCCACATTGACATTGCTAGGTTGATGTATGGGTGACATAAGAACTTCTAGATGACTTGTATTTACTTATAAATGGTATAGCAACTCTTAAACCACAAAATGTAATACACATACCTTACAATTTTATAAATATGATGTAGGCCTATCCTCTCACATCATGGTTATACCTTAATGAGGTACTAAGGAGTAGTAAGATATCACAACATTATTCACTATGTACTGATTTCCTTATGGATCTCATGATAATAATCCTTATTGGTTAAGTAGGATGAAACAAATTTATGGCTAGGCTTACCTCCTTAAACTTACCAATGTATAGGTCTTAGGTAGAGGATGAGTAATGCCAAGGCAACAAGTTCTAAATAAGACAAGATCAACTTAGATCATGGTTACTAAACTTCTAGGATGAACTTAACAACAACTTTAACCAATTAACATTTCTAACATTACTACAAGATAGGTAAGAGTTACCTAGACTAGTATACCCTTGTCTTCCCAACATTTGTTGCAAATGATGTAACTTGTTAAAGCATACAAGATAGGTAAGAGTTACCTAGACTAGTATACCCTTGTCTTCCCAACATTTGTTGCAATTGATGTAACTTGTTAAAGCATAATAAGACCTCCTTGTTGATGATATCCATGAAAGTCACTACGAAGGAATCTTGTTGGTTGGTGGAATTCATCTTAAACATGATTCACATTTGTGGGTCTCTTTTAGATGTCTGGTCCAAATTTAATTGCTCAAGAAAATTGTTGAAGGGAATCTTCTAACTTACATAGATCATCTCAAATGTAAGGTGCAACTAGTGATAGTCCATGACTCTTGATGAGTCATGGCTCCATAGTTCATCATTAGATTCTGGTCAACCCTTGATTTTGATTGACCCTTGGGTCATGGTTTGCTCCAATACCAAATGTGACATCTCGTTTCCAAATATTGTAGCAAACATCAAATATATGTTACATTCAATACTATGCATAAAGAAAATAACAAAGAAAACACAAAAGGAAAATGAAAAAAATACTTTATTGATGTGGAATAGTGTATCTAGGCCATGCTCTAAGGGGTCCTTGGGATTATCTTTTTTCAACATCTATCCTTTAAAAGCTACCCAACAATGCCATCATGATTAGTCCTACAACTACCCAAAAGGCATCGCCAATAACCTTCTTGTCCTACTTCACCTAATATTTGTTACTCGCCTTTACTGGCTTCACAACTTAATGTTGATACAACATCTGATGCTCAAATATAAATACCTTAGGTCAAACTCCCAAAAGTCACCTTGAGAGGTATCCCCATTATTACAACATGCCCTTTCAGGTCCTAATTACAATATTTATTATGAAAAAACACTATCTTTGTTTATGCATAAGCACCATTCGAAACTAGGACATGACACATACAATCACCTGCACCTATACAAGACTACCCGACAACCATTGTCAAACTAACCCACCTACCTCGACCAACACTAAGCACCTAAGGACATCACTAAGCATATTAGCAAGCCAAACTAACCCACCTACCTCGACCAACACTAAGCACCTAAGGACATCACTAAGCATATTAGCAAGCCATGTCCACAACTAGTAAGAGAGGGGGTACTAGTGGGTAAGCTCATTCTTTGAATGAGCAAATGAGGATTAAGGTTTACTAATTCGTTCATTTCGTGAGTACGATCCCAAAAGGCAAACCAGCACCCAAGTCCATTCCACACAACGGTTCATGTACTGATGAAGGATTGAGCAACAACAACTACTCCAAGAGAGGGACTAAGCCTTTATTAAACAAGGTAAAATGCCAAGTAGTCCTTGGAAGTAAGAATGCAATAACAACCAAGCAACAAGGTTGAAGAGTTGTCAGAAACTAAAACCAAAAAACAAATGAAAAATCATGGAGTACCGTACATAGAATACTACTAATAAAAGGAATTACTAATAAAGAAGCACAAATTGCAAATGTTCTTTACATATAATCAAAATCAAAAGTGTAAACTTGTAGATTGTGAGTATAAATGTACTGATGAATGATAAATAGATGGGCAGCAATCATATTTGGCGAGCCATGTAAATAATTCAACATGCCCTTTCCAACAATACCCAAATCAAGCAAGATAAGGCATAAATATTTTTGGCATCGGAAAAACTGATACCCAGGAGGCTGTTGCTGCATAGCACGCCCAGCACTTTATTCAACATCCACAATAAATCACCGCAACACGCAGTGCTTCGTTGGTTTTTATGCGCACACAAAGACACTGTATGTTTCAAGAAAGCCGATACATTGTCGCATTCAATGGATTGCTGTTGCAGCTTCCATTGTGACCGCACCAGTGTCTCACGTGTCCCATTTTTCAAATTTTATTTTTGAGTTGACTGGCTCTTCTCGCTGACCCGTTCACAGGGTTTTCATAAATGTTCATATCATCTGAATATGTGGCCCATATTAACAACTTGAAAAGATGGAAAGGTATTTAATCTTTTTATCACCTTGTCAAATAGAACATGTATAATTATCCAGAATGCTCCATGCTTCGATGTAAGCTAAATTAACATTTTCTAACAGTCTCAAAATAAAATGTTAAGCCATCTTTTGAATATTAGCCACCAAAGAAAACCATGACACTTTCCCAGCAGCTACACTAAAAAATCATCAAATTCTTCGCTAAATGGATCAGGCGGTTGATGGCATAAAGACAGCAAAATGAATCCCGTAGCATCCAAAGAGGAAACAATTAGAAATTGAAACTGAATTTCATTATTACACCCCCTGACATTGATGTAACAAAACAACTGTCCTAGTCTTTGCCCAAACAACTTAAGGTGGAGTGGAAACAGAAAAGGGAAAAAAATTACATTCATTAAAAATGGGCTTAAATTTTCTGAAACAATAGCCTTTAACAACTTCACTGCACGAAATACGCAGGTCTGCCTTCTGTTACCTCAACTGATAAATAAAAGATATTTCAACTAAGACAGCTTTCAAAATCCTATTTCTACCTCCTGTCAATCCGGTCATAACCCCTTGGCTTGGACTTGGTCGAACTAAAATGCTGGGATATTAGTATAACCACCATGATTATAATTAAGCAACCAACCAGGGAACTAAAGAAGAGAGCACCAGGTTGCCTTGTTTGCACATATCCATAAACCCCATCGGAGGTAACGACAATAAGATCATTCAACCCATCATTTGAAAAATCACCAATTATGATCGGATGGATTGGTGGTGAAGGCAAGTCGATTGAAGTTAGGTAACCGCCACTGGGAGAGATTATATCTGCCTCAGAATCGCCTGCCACTAGAACGGCTTCATGGACGCCATGAACATGTAATGGCATAGGTTCCAATGTTGGTGTAATTTTTTCCTCCATCATCCCCGCTGGCGAAGGTAAATTAGTCCACGTGGCACCAGTTATTAGCTGCCATTTAAATATTGCACCTTGTCCATGGACACCTGGGGTATAAGCAGTAACCTGGACAACAATTCAATTCTCGAGTTTAACAATTATTTCATCCATTTGCTGCACGAATCACTGTTTAGAATATGACTTGGCAACATGTTTTAGACCCTAATAACCCCCAACAAAGAAATTTGAAAATATGTTTGAAATTGAAGACAAAAGAGTTAAAACTACCTCTCCTCTGCTGGTCAAAAATATAACATCCCCATGGCTTCCTTTCCGATGTCTGTGTCCATCATTTCTCGGGATGAGGATGGGCGTTGCTACCTCCAAAGGAGCTGCTTCAAAGGAATGTCCAAATGATCGTGAGCTGAAATGGTGCAAGGAAGCACCAAAAGGGGAATGCTTGCATATAGATACATTAAAAAGCTGTTCCTTCACAGGAACTCCAGAAGTAGCCACAGCCCAACAAGGTTTTATAATCTCCATTGTCCCAGCTGCAACGGCAGGTTGAGTACCTCTTCCCCCTACAGCCTGAATTGAAAAAAATTATTTAAAAAGAACTTTAAAGATAAACGTGCCGACATTAGATAGCCATTTAATTATTGGAAAACACAGCATATGTAATTAACATCAAACGATGCTTGAAGCTAACGAACATTTACACAGATGCTTACAAAGCTTTGACTTTGTCAGGTCAAGCTTGGGATAAACTATAATATACCGCACCATATATATTTCTGGAATTACTACTTAACCCTCATGCAAAGTAGATAAAAGAATTAGACTTGTCAATTTAAAGGAAAGGATGCTAGTGACATACATTTGCACGCTACCTTGTGTGATGCAACAGCCCACAGGCATCAACTAAAAACAGTGGTCCGGGAATTCCAGTGCATCATTAAAGTAAAATAATGCCATAATTTGTTACCATAAAATTTGTTACTGTATTTCTATCCTATCTCCTTAATCCCAACTTTAAGATATCAATTCATAGATGCAATGAAAAAAATTCAGTATCGTTTTTCTGCGCTGTTTCAGCAAAACACTCGAATGTGCCCTTTTCGGGTAAAAATAAGAATTATAAAATGAAAAAAATTATGTACCTGGACATGGTCCAGAACACCATCTCCATTTACATCAGCATGCAACCCGCCTTCTGGAAGATGTATCTGCCAATATAAAATAGAAAACCACCCTAAGAACAAACTGGATACATGTTTTTTGTCCTGGAAGATCTCAACATGTAAGGTCCAAAGAATGAAAACAATATATCAATAAATGTACTTAAGTTAGGGGGTGGTGTTGGAACCTGAAAGAATTTTTTTTAACAATGTTTACCCCTTCTGACCAGAATGGAACCCATGACTTGGAGTTTCCCATAACTTGGAGTTTCTAAATTAAAACTTGTACGACATGGTTAACACTTCATTATTATTATTAAGCTAAAACATTTAGATTTATGTAGCGTTAGTTATTACATTATTTGCAAATGTAGACCTAACTAAATGCAAGAACATTGCATGAAGGAATGTGAGATATTAATAAAAATAATAACATGCCTGAACAAAACCCATATGCAAAAATTCGCACCCAGACTGAAACTGTCTAAAACTTTTCAGGGTACCATTACAGTTATATTTCTCATCATATGAAAAACCTTACAGAAACCTATTGTCTGCGAATATACATGCTAGAGCAAATAAACCACAAAAATGCGGTCTAGGGTTAAGCCATTGCAACCCTTCTGCGAGAAGCCAGAGATGGACCAAAAAAATACTTCCTAGAACTCAAATGAGGGAATTGTCATCTTTCGGAAAATCTGCCAAGTTTGTAGAAAAATCATATCCTGAAAGACTCCCCCAAATTCCAAGAAGGTGCTATACCTCGAAGAGTTCATAGAAAATTTGTGAATCGCAAGATCTAAGAATGGTCTTGCAAAACATGGCAAAAAAGCAACAGCCCAGCGTCAAAAGTTAGTTATAATGTATAGAATAACATAACGCTCTGCTCTTTAAGAAATTTGAAACCACAAAAAGCATTATGATAACCAAAAAAAAATTAAAAAGAAAAAGAAATCCCTTGGTGCACACAACATCCTAAATACCCATTGCACCCAACGAGGTTATTAGCAATGACTGTCATTAGCTTGTTTCTTCCCATCTCCTGTCAATGCTTCCTGTCAACAATGAACTTTTGTGAGAGATCATGCTATGGCTGTTGCATAATTCTCTTATGATGACCCATGAAAGATGACAAACTTGCAGATTACTTGTTTGCATCTTGGGAAGGCACAAGATAATTCTTTAGGGTGGCATTACTGAGCAGCCAATTTTCTTCATAAACCAAAAAAATTTTATTAAAAACCGGCAACTATACATCCACATCAGAGATACAATTGTTTATGACCAAAAGAACCAGACCCAAAGTGCATTACATCATAGCTTCAAAACAACAATAAACAATAAAGGGACTGAGAGAGAAAGGAAAGGCCAATACTGGTTTTCACTCTTGTAACCAATCCTAGAAAATCTCTGCTCTAGGATAGGGAAAGAATCAAGCCTCATCCTCTGTCAAAAACACCCTTTTTTAGGTTTTCACTTCCAACAAGAGGCTTTCTATAAATCAAAATAAACCAAAAAGCAATCTAAATCACAAATGGCAGAAAGTCATAAATCTTCCAGAAGAACTGAGAAGATAGTGGATATTGCTTGAGCTGCGTTAATGGTAGTGTTTACTTTTTCCCTTTCACTTGTAGTTTGGAGAAGAAGCGGATTATAAGGTCTACTGATTCGTTCATTTCAAATAATTTGTTTTGGTTAGAAGTATACAAGTTTTGGGGATGCCAATACTGGTTTTCACTCTTGTAACCAATCCTAAAAAATCTCCGCTCTAGAATAGGGAAAGAATCAAGCCTTGCCCTCTGTCAAAACACCCCTTTTTATGTTTTCACTTCCAACAAGAAGCTTTCTATAAATCAAAATAAACCAAAAAGCAATCTAAATCACAAATGGCAGAAAGTCATAAATCTTCCAGAAGAAACTGAGAAATAGTACAAGGAGCATCCTTCCATGCACATAAGAAAAGAGAGAATTGATATGCATAGAGTACTTCCTTCTCTTACCGTAAACCTGAAATAAACAGTTGATATAAATATTCAACTTCATCTCAAAATTGAAGCTCTGCACTATAGAATATCTCTTGTAAATCATATCACATCTGTGCTTCCGAATGCAAACTAGGACATCTAACCTAACCATATTCCAAAAAAAATATTAAAAGTGCCATTATTTATTGTCCCTGCACAAATAGCATACGTAAAACAATTCTGGAATTTTTGAAATCCAGGTACTGCAAATTACCATTGCCAAGCTTGTTGAGCAAAAAAAACAACAATATACAAAAACATGTTCAATAGAATCTTTGTGGGATCAAACTGGACAAACTAGATTATCAATGTTTCTCAATATTGACAAAAGAGAACTCACAAAATCACAATCCCAACCCCAAATAATGGAGTAAAAACCTCACACAGAAACAATATTAAAACAATTGACTCTGCAATGTGAAATGTTATTGCTTATGTCCATGGAGCAATGCAGAAGATGACAGAGCTTGTGGATAAATTAACATTGCTGCAGGCAAAACCCTTATTTTTTGACAAATTCAATTTGATGGTTTTTTAATTCAAATTAACAAAAAAGTGTTCCTTGATTTTCAATTTTCTTTTCTATGTGATACAACTAAGTTGTGATTCATTCATCTTAGTGCCTTTATACCATCTATGATGGGCTGACCATTAAGGCAGGTGAAGGATTTGACTATTTACTATTGCCAGCTGCCTACCTGACCTGGCACCATAGTCCCTAAATGTATATTTTTACCATCACCCCAGGTAGCATATGTATCAACATAACCCTTGGAATTAAACCTATCAGTTCTGTACCACAAGGTGCATGCTCTAACCAACTAAGCAATGCCTCAATGACAACTAAGTCATGATTGAATAATAAAAACATTCATTTGTTCCAAGTCCAAGGTCTAACTGAGGCACTATCATTGTATGTGATATGTATGTTTTTCAGGTCAAGAACACCCTGCAGAGGCAGTTTCAGTCAGTCAGCTGTATACCCAGGATCCTATGGTGTAGATCCATTACAATCAACCATTAAAAATTCACTACAATTTTTTTTTCTTTCTTCAACTGTAAGAATAACAACAAAATTTATGCTTACAAGCTAACAAGCGCTAAACTCATCACAACAGTGGTTAATTATAGCACCTAATTTATACCCTCTCTCTCAAAAATACCATAAAAATCTCAAAGGGATACATAGCCAAAGATGCTGGTTATCATTTCCTGTCTTTTAGTAAGTTGAAGTAACAAACAATAGTGTAACTCACTTGATTCAAGTTTGTTTTGCAAGCAGCACCCACAGATGCAATTTGGTGTAGTCATAAACTTCCACCATCGTTTCATCAAATGATATTTATTCTACAAAGGCTAACAATGCAGCAAAAAAGAAAAGAAAAGAAAAGAAACAGACTTCAATAACTTTGCCCATACGATATGGGCTTGCATTCCTACATGGAATGCCACCCAACTCTATAATCCAACCATCATCCTAATGTGATTTAGGTTTCTTCAAGTTTTTTGTTAAACAAGGGTTGACTCATCATGATTTTTTGGACTTCACCTCGATAGACTTGCAAGACATTTGACCAAGGATCGTATGCAAGGTGAGTACACATTTGTAGATGATGCTTGCTCCATTGAAAACTTTCAAGTGTTGTGCCACTTACCCTGCTTAGGAACAACGGCCCATGATATTAAGTTTAGTAAACTCATGCACATGTAAGGTTGGATAATGGTGTTCATCCTCACTTCCAACAAAAAGGATCATCATCCAAAGCCACAGTGCTCACCCTGCTAAGCAGGGTCTTGGGAGGGTTGGTAGATGAGCAAAAGCCTAACCTCTTCAACTAGCAGCACTCAAGCTCAAACTCAAGTCATATAGGATTGGTAAATATGCGAAAGCCTAACCTCTTTGAGTAGCTGCACTCAGGCTCAAACTCAAGTCAAGTCGTAACACAAGATACAAAATGAAAAGTAAATAATGCAGCCAATCCATTCAACAACTATATGGTTAAGAATTATTTAGTGCTTTCCCCCCTCAACCCCACCCCCACAAGGCATAGCAAACAAATGCATCATATCACCTATTTATTAAATATAAGATTAGATGAAATTTCTTGACCTAACTTCTAATCATGATTCATATTGGTTCATTTTATCAGAAGCAAGTAAACATACATGATTAAACATATAATCCAAATAGGACATCGCACGAGAAATGCATGAATTTTGGGATAATGTGTTGTCAGGGGGAGAGTCCTCCCCTCTATTTGCTCTAGTTCAACAGATGGTTCTTGAAGCGGATACTGCTTCCCTCATTGCCCCTTTTTTCTTTACGTAAGCTCTCAGCTGCCATGGCATCTCTCAAGACTACCAGCGCTCCAAGGCCAAATGGCTGGCCCATCAAATTTTTTACTGAATTCTTTGATCTATTAGGGCCCAATCTGCTAAATTCTTTCAACCTGATGCTTAGATGGGGACAAGTGCGTAAAGAAATTAATTACTCCAGAGTTGTTTTTCTGCCTAAAGTTCCCAAGCCCACGTTGCACACTCATTACAAACCAATAGGGGTGTATAATACTCTGCTTAGAGTTTTCACAAAAGTTTGTCACCTCCAACCACTGATGCCTTGGTTGGTGGGGTCCCATCAGGCAGGGTTTGTTAAAGGGAGATACATTCAATATGAAATTGTGCTATTACATGAAGCGATCCACTTCATCTAGCGCATGAAGTATCCTAGTATGTGTATAAAACTTGACATTGCTAAAGCATATGACACCATGCAATGGCAAGCACTCCAAGAGATTATGATCCTAAAAGGAAACCATCAGCATTTTGTTGATCTCTAGATCAACATCCAATAGTCTAGTGCATGCTCCTTTAATCTCTGTGATGGCCTTTGGGGGTTCTCCTCCCCCTCTAGGGGATTGCAATAGGGAGATCCTTTATCTCCTTATCTATTCATCATCGCTATGGACACCTCGGAACTATTTTGCAAGGAGGAGAGTCGTTGGGGCCTATACTTCAATGGGACCACCTGCATTGCCAAGCACTATGCCAACGAAACCATTGTTATGACCCAGGCCACAGTGCAATAGGCAACTGCCATTAATCGAGTGCTTACTCACATGGCAAAGGAGTTGTTGCACCCCAATTGGGGGAAATCTGTTCACTTTTTCAACATAGAGGATTTGGTTCAACAGCAAGTGTGTCAAACGTTGGGGATCATTCAATGTATGGGAAACAATTCTTATTTAGGTATCCCTATGTTCTTCTAGAACCGTGATGCCACTTGGACATGGCTCATCCAACAGCTCTTATCACGAATTGCTCACTAAACGGCTCAGTTTCTCACCCGCAAGGGTTGGATTCTTTTAGCTTCTTCAATTCTGAATGCTATCACTCAATATGTTGCCGCTGTTGCTACTCCCCCAACAAGGGTTATAAACAACATAAATCAAATTATTAGAGGCTTTGTGTGGTCAGGGGGTTAAGGCTGGCCATGTGTGGTCAGGGGGTTAAGGGTGGCCATTGAAAAAAAAAAGTCAGGCAAGTTATGGTGGCATGACCTAAGGCAGCTAGGGGTTTAGAGGTGCTAAGGTTCAAGGACATTATTATGTTAAGACACCAACACCTTATGTTAAGACACCAACACCTTCTTACTTGTTTCCTTCATGCTTCGGGATCTCAGCCACAATGGGTGAGTATTATGAAGGCAAAATATGTTCTGTGGGTGTCAACACCACAGGACTTCCACGTGTGGATGGGCCTTTGTTCTCATGTGCACAAGTTAATGCAAGTGGGCTTATGGGGGAGGATGTCCAAAAGACATCTTGAAACAAAAATATCCAGCTCAAGATGGTTGGATAAAGCTATGGAAGGGACGACTTCCAGAAAAAATAAAATGTTTCACATGACTCCTTCATCATGGCGCTTTACTTGTATGTGTGGGCCTCAAGGGCAAGGGGTGATTAGTTATGACAACTGCCCAATGTGTCACGCATGCAAGGAGATGACTAAGCATTTGTTCCTTCAATGCCCATACGCTGTAGTGATCTGGGCTAGCATGGCAACTCAACCAACGCTGCAGGTTGGAGGTGACCTCTTCTCCACTGCCATTTTATGGCAGATTTGGAAGGCTCAGAATGCACGGATCTTCCGGGTTGGGCCTAGTCTTGCCCCATGCATACTAGTTTTCTAGCACATTGTTTGTGGGTGGATCTTCCGGGTTGGGCCTAGTCTTGCCCCGTGCATACTAGTTTTCTAGCACATTGTTTGTGGGTGGAGGCTGCAGCTGCAATGGGGGTCACACCAACCTTCAAGCCCAATACAAAGGTGTTTAGGGAAAAGAGGCAGCTCTCGGATGTGGTTTTGGCCATGGGGTGGGCGGACTTGCTTCCGCTGTTGGTGGGGGAGCCAAATTTCCTTGACAGGGAGTTTTACAGAAACTGGGTGGGCAATGCTACTACCTTTAGAGGGGTTCACATCGTCCTGACGAAGACACGTTGGCTGGCTACCTAGGGGTTTGCATTCTTCTAGGAGCTCAAACAGAATGAGAGAAGTGTCATTGGTTGACATTTTTAAAGTTCACTAGTGTTCATAAATGGGGAGCCATTGTAACACCTGTTTTTGCTATTGTGTCAATGGATTGCAGTAAATAGTCCCACATTAATTTTTCGTAGCTGAAGAACAGCATAATTCATATAAAAAACGAGATAATGAAAAACAGTTTGATTATGTCATTCATGCTAGGTAGAAAAGAAGGCACTACACAGTCAATTTATAATATCTTGGCTCTTTCTTCAGATGCCTGAACCACCCCATCCCCTCCAAGAAAACATCTTTTCAACCACCACTTAAGCTCAATTATATTGAATGTTCACGAATTAATTATAGTTTCAGTAAAACATGGTTAATTGTTGGCTAGTAGGAAATGCAGGTTGTCTCATACACGTGAATTAACTAAAAAACTCATGGGCACTAGTAAACTGTAAGATAACAATTACCAGAAAGATAGCAAGATGAATGCGTAACAAATGTTCACCAATATGTCCTAGGAAAGCTCACATAAAACCCAAGCCAAATGGCTCATGAGCCTAGGAAGACTTAAGATCTGAAATATATGAATTATATACAAAAGCCCAAGACCACGGTTATACAGGAGTCCATTCATTAAATGGAATGTCGCAGGAAAATCATTGTAGCTTCAGCTTCATCCACAAGTTTTTTATTTAGAAAATTCCTCATAAAACTCATACAATCTCTAAAAATATGTTGTTTTTGCTTTGGTGGTCAGACTTGATGCTCACCCTTCACCCCATTGATGCAACTTCTAGTTTATACAAACTTTACAATACATATGCTAACAGGGACCCTTCCTTTTAAAACCGAATAGATGTGAGCCTTAGGTAAATTACATTGTCTACTCTTCAAGGTACAGTAGAAGACATGCACTGTTTTTTGTTAGGCAACACATATGTTTTCTTGATATTAATCAGTCTCTTAAATTTCTTCCATTATTCTATAATGTAAATTTATAAACACTCACCTACCTGAACTAATATATGAATTTCAATTCTCACCCTTTAAATGGCATTGAATTTTCCGTATTTTTTGGCATTGAATTAGTTCTTCAATGTAAAGAATTCATGTCAGAATTGTAATATAAAGATAAAGACAAAGTATGCAAATCTGTAAATAAATCAAATAGTCTGGCTAGGGAAATCTCCATGGCCATGTTACCTTACAAACAGTGCGCCCAGAGGCTAAGTGAATAGCTTCTATTCCTTCTTTCTGATGAGCTACAAGCACATTCGGCACCCACCATAGTTGTGTATAATTTGTTATCATCGGCACATAGGTGCTCCTCTGTTTATTGTATACAAATAAAAATTTAAATTAAAACAAAAAGTAGAGCAATTTGTCATTAAGCTATACAGTAAATTAAATTACATTGTCAAGCACCAAATATAAAGCATTCAAAACCATTATTTGGTGTTGGCTATAAAAGCAGGATTTGATCCCCAAAAACCCTATGTCCTCAACCCTTCTATCCCAGATAGGAAAATTGAGTAAAAACATAATCACAACTTTTGAAAACAAAGACATAAGTGGTGATATGAAAATATTTATTTATCAGCATTTTCAAAAGTGAAATTCTGGAAATAATTAAAATTACGAATTACAAAAAAGAAAAAAAAAACTACCTTCCTTTCTTTTCCAGACGTTGCGTACTTTGCTACCTTGCCAAGAGCACTAGCAATTTTGTTGTTATGATCCTTCCCCAAAACATTCTCCTCTGCAGGCTTGTGAAGAGGAATAACAGAAGCTCTGCCAGGTGTTTTCTTCACAGATTTCCTTTTATGCTTTCTAAAATGAGCCAGCTTAAATACAGTATCTTCCCTTCTTTCCTGCATATATAATAGATCTTAAATATTAAAGACTAATCAAATGAATAAGTAACAAAAAAAAGATAAAAAGTTCATTAAAAAGTATTCTTAAAACATTTATTCAGCATACCCAACGGTGTGGCATAACTCCCAAAATTGATTCTCTAAACTCCTTGCAGTCTACCTGTGTAATACGGATTTTTTCTTGAGGATAAATACAAACAGAATGCACAGATAGATAAAGAAAATTAATTATATAATAAAAATAAACTTGTGATACGTTAACAGACTGTCTTCCAATGCCTCTAAATTTACATATACCATTTTTGCAATCTGAAAACTTAAACAATATTTGTGCTGCTAGAGATAGAAACTGTTATGAAGAAATTCACTGGTCAAAAGATTGAATGCAAGAGATATTTGTGATATGACAAAAATAAAAAAAGAGTGCTCGCGTTCTATTACCCTTTTCTCTGAGTCTTGAGCTATGTTAAGAAATCAAAATTATCATCCAGCTCTACTTGAGTCTGTAAATTTGGCTGTATTTTATTAAAACAATCTTTTATTACTATGAATAAATTTCCAAGAATTCAAAGTTATTATTTTTAAATACTTTTGGAGTGACAGCAAGGTACTTGTTTCACAAGTCAAAGACCTGGGTTCGAGCCTGGGCACAGCCACTTGAAGAGGTTAAGCTTTCACTCAACTACCAACCCTCTTGGAACTCTGCTTAGTGGGATGAGTACTGTGGCACCGGGTGATGATCTTCTTTTTTTATCTTCACCAAAAAAAATAGTCGTATACATCCTTTTAAGTTTTAATAAAACTAAACACAAAAACCAATACTTTTAGGCCAAACCGCTTTAGAATTGCTCTTGAATGTAATATTCAAAAGAATATTAAATAAAAGAACCAGCAAGATTTCATGATAGTTCATCCACGTAACATTTCTAAATGCATCGATAAATGCAAACTACCTTAACCAGAGTTATTAATACAGTCAATTGTTCTTTATGGATAGATACAACAATAAATTTGCAAACTTGTGGTTTTAGACAAACAAACAATGACAACTATAAGCAATGATAACTATTTTACAGATATTATTAAAATGGTATATTTGACTATATATTCCATTTATTAACAAACACGTTAGAAATACATTCCAAACCTTTGCTGCTTATCTGCTTGTAAACTTATTATTCAATTTACTTTTCAACCAAAGTGGATATCTCAAATATTTTTGTGGGGCAACAGCTGTACCTCTCCATGATGTCGACTAACCAAAGACTGAGCATCAAGTTTGTAATTATGCTGAGGTATAAGAAGAGCCAATGGATCAGAATGGTGAGCATTTGCATCCTGTAACATTGCAAAAAAATTCATTTAAAAAGATAGCATTAACTGTGTATCAGAAACTATGAAAGTGGAGGGCAAGAGTCTCAGCTTATTCTGGTCTAAATTTAATGTTAGCACTAAACAGGTTAGACATTTATATCATCATCTTTTCATATGAATTTTAAGTTTGTCTTCCAAAACATAGTTGCCAAAAGTGAAGATTTCATCACATTTTTCAGCAATGGATTAAAAGTATGAGATAGACTGCTCTCAAGAAAGGTTTTTCCTTAAGAACCGACCACATTTGACTTTTCAATTAACAATCAGCGACATAGAACAATTGAAGTACAGACATTCGGAAACAACATACTCAAATCCCAGGTACTTACAATATACAGTTTCACATGTGAAACTTGAGTGGAAAGTCAAACCAAAAAACTCTAGACACTGAAAGACTTAACGTATTGAATATACATACCTCGCTCCTGTGCTTCCACCGCTGTGCCCCAGAACGTCCAGCAAAAGCATAATATGTGAAGTATCTCAATTGATCAGCCACATGATGACCTTTATGTTCAGTATCCTATTACATAAAATCGAAGAAAAAGTACAAACATTTATAGTAGTAAGTTTAACTGATGATGGATTATCAACAGAGTAGGTAGACTTGAACTCACCTAAAAAAATCATTTTCATGACTGATACACACTACTGATCTAAAATAAAAAAAACTTGCTAAACACCTCAAGCATTCCAAAAATTGGATATGTTAAGAGATTGCAATCTTCTATTGGCATTTTTTTTGAAAAAAAAAAGTCAGGCAAGTTATCTTACAGAGAAATTTACAAAAGTTACAACAGAAAGAACATAGGGAGTGAGAAACCCCCCAAGTCAAAAAGAAAAAAGGGTGAAAAAACAGACTGGTTATAGATGGGGCCTATTGAATGGCCCACGTTTTGCTCTTATCCAAAGCCCAGAAAAAAACAAAACTTGAGACAAACCCCATTGCAATAGTGACAAACCTGACACATCATACTAGGAAAAGAAGATTCTTGCAAAAGCAATGTGGCATTTCCTGGCTGTGGACAACATCAAAAATACCCCTATTAGCTTCAGATGACAAGAACCCAACAGCCTGTTGGAAGATCTTGTACTTTTCCTTGGTCTTGAATCTTCTTCCCCAGGTGTCTTGCCTTGTCTAGGTGAAGCGTGCAAGAAATATGTCTGATGAACTCGCAAAGGTTCTCCCATGGTGTATCTCTGTTGATACCCATGACTGTGTACAGACACTTACCAATCTGGAGCCAAAGCTGAGCACTAGATTCATGAATCCTGTTTTAATGTTTTTGCATTGCCTCCTCCCCCAGATGTTCTTTGACATACCTCATGACCTCCTCCTCTTCATGAATCTTCTGTTCTTCAGCTTCCCTCCTCAAATCCTCTCTAATCTCTTCCCGTAATTGGTCCTCAAGCCTAATTTGGAGGGCAGCCTTATGCAACATTTGTTTCCTTTGATTCTCCCATCATCGCTATCCCTCTTCCCTGTGGGCTTGCTTCTCTAAGTCTTTTTGTTTTTGTTCCTCTGCTTGCAGGCAACATTCGATCTCCTAAATGGCATAATTCAAGTCTGCAATAAATTTCTCTTCAAATTCCCTTCTCAAAGTTACCTCCTTCTCTCGTAGTTATTGTTCCATGATACATTGCAATTTTCTTTCCAACTGTTGTTTGGTTTCCAAAGACATAGGTGAAAATTGGACTATTGAAGTGGTGGAGGCATCATCAAGGGCGGGGTTGTCCTCTTGCCATGATGAAGAGGCCCTATCTTGAGACACCCACAGTCTAGAGTAAACCCAGCGCCTAGGATACTATTGGCCTTATATGGAAAATGACTACATGCAGAAGGTAAACACTTGCCAACACAAGTCCACAACACAGCACCTTGATACACATGACACCGAGTTACACACTACTCAGATTACATGGTCGTTTCAACAATGGAGAATTGACATAATTGAACCTATAATGCCTAAAGTCCTCTGCAGGATGTAGCTTTATGATCATTGCAACTGAGTATTTTACAAAGTGGGTTGAAGCTATTCCTTTGAGGAAAACAACTTCGCAACAAGTTTGTAAATTTATCCTAAACAACATAGTGTCTAGTTTTGGCCTACCTCTAGTCATTGTCACTAATAACAAACCACAATAACGAAACACAAGCCTTTTGTCAACACTTACACATCAAGCATTCTCTTTCCTCGCTTTATTACCCACAAGCAAATGGTCAAGACAAAGCTAGTAACAAAGTTATCATCAATCTTATAAAGAAAATGTTAAACAACAGCAAACATAGATGGCACAAACAACTACTGAACACATTATGGGCCTATAAAACAACATTCAGAACTGCAACTGGTGCCACCCCATATAGCCTTGTTTATGGATTTGAAGCTATTTTGTCTCTTTGAGGATACCGCTATCTCACTACATCAATGATGAGCAAAACAACAAACTGCATACCATTGATTTGGGTTCAGTAGAAGAGCAATGAATGCAAATGCTTGCTCACATCGAACAATATCAAGAGAAGCAAAGACAACACTATTGCCATGATCCAAATTGGCAAAGGTCAAGGAAGAAGACCTTGTTCTTAAGGCTGTTCATGAGCATGTAGATAATTTCTCAACCAACAGGGAAGGGCCTTTCTTGATCACCAAAGCCTATGGCAATGAAGCTTTTAGATTGGCAGACATGGCTGAGAATGAACTGGCCAATCCAATGAACTATTCCTATCTTAAACCTTATTATATCTAACATTGACCGGTTTGCTTTTAGTCTTCGTTTACCTTTGTTTGCAGATCTGAACGAATGCACAACGTTGATAGACCATGTAGCCTTAACAAGTCAGCTTGCATGACCCCTTTTTCGCCAAAATAACTACAAGTTTTGTACAAATCTGCAAAGTAACATCCAATGTTCCCAAAGTTCCGGTGATCATCTCTCGTGTTAGCCAATATTTGTTTGTTATCTCATGTAACCTCATTGTAATCTTTGTATCCTTTGATTTGTCTTCTTGTTCTCTGGAGTTGTGTTCACAAGATGATCCTAAAGTCATCATCGAGGTGTGACTCATTGCAGCAGTAACTTATCACATGATCTCAACAAATGACATTTGGTTAGCTTATTTGATCATATTGACAATGTTTGCCTCACATCATTTTCATTACTCTATCATAGCCATAAACACATAACCATTTCATCCTTACCTTGCTAACAATGAAAACCTTTTGTTTGACATTCATGTACCATGGCCTTGTGACATATCCTATAGCATGCTTCGCCAAATCAATTTGCTGAATCTCCAATTCATCCAATGAGAAAACAAAAGAAAATCGGGCCTTAGCATCAAAACCCAAAGAAGGTTTCACTCCCAGAAAAAAAAAGAAAAAGAAAAAGGGAAGAAATGCCAAGAAAGCCAAGAGGCCAAAGTAGCCTGAAACAAAGTATCCAATGGCTCAAAAAAAAAAAACAAGCCAAGTAGACAAAGAAGCCAATACCAAAGGCACTCATTTCTCCAAGTCTAAGCACATGTAAACAATGAAATCAAGCATGAAGCATGATGACCTCGTCAACAAGCAAGTACATCACTACGCCATGACCATGATGTCAAAACATTTGTAATTCTCCACTAGCCTGTTTGATCATTTCCAAAAAGCCGATATAGCCAGTTCCTTACTCTGAATTCCCACCATTACATGTTAACCTTACTTCACCATCGCAAGTACTCCTTGACATGATTCGACAACTACAGAATCAAATGTGGAAAGAGAAGGGTTGGTCACGAAACTACATGATGTTTTGCATTCTTTGATGATGTCTATGGGGTCAATATTCAAAACATCTACAAAGAGGGGCCAAAGCAAAACCTCAAGGAAAATTTCAATTGTAAACAAAGAAACCTTGTAGCCAGGTTTTGATTGTAATTTTGATCGGATTCAAAAGCAAACACAAACACCTTGATTTCACTTCAAAACATTCACTTTGTGACTCTTGTGTCTAAATCCCGGAACATTTTCACTTTGTAAGGTGTAATTCATGGCATAAAATGTTACATAGGTTGCGAATTACACCAAACTAGCGTAATTGAGCCTATAATTGTCAAATACGCTGCCAAAAACACTAATTAAATTCACTGCAGTAAAAAACGCTTGTGATAAAAACGTTGTAGTTTTGGGCCATAAAAATGGTCAAAAACATTGTGAAGAATATTGTCAAAGCCTAATCAACAGAGAAACAGCAAATTGTGGCCTATTTAGGCTCTTTTTGGCAAGTAGAAGACCTTTTTTTTTTGGCAAGAAAGAAACTTTGGGCACACTTGAGACCTGGTTAGCATAGAGAGACTTTTGCGGCCTTTAGGGCATGCATCTAGTGTTGACCATGGAGAACAGAGAGAACCTGTTGCAGAATTTATTTTTCAAGAGTAGATCAATCGAGACAAATGCATGCAGATCAATTGCAGAACACACCTTGCCTACCTGCACCAGATCTCAAACGATGGTTTCAGAGAGATCTCTGAACCATTCATATTCTCTGGCTTTTGAAAACCAATCAATCTGTACCTTTTAAACCTGGTTCACAGTATTTTACAGTATTTAATACAAAGTTTGCAGTTTGTTTTGGCCACATTTTTCCATTATTTCTACAGTTTTTCTCAATTTTCACAAATCCAGTGTTGGATCTATCATTTGCTTGTATCATTGTTCATTTTTGCTTATTTCACTTGGTAACAGACTTTGTAAATCCTTAGGTGATCAACAAGACCACCTAAGGCACCTTAAATCCTTTCTGAGGCCCGTGGATCTTAAGGTAAAACTGTTTTGCATGGATCACTTCAATTTCTAGCTCGAATTTTTCGTCGCTACACCCTCCCAAAAGAGCATTCACCCCATTGAGTAGGGGAGGGCGAAACCTTGGCAGTCCTCCAAAGGACTAAAATCAAACTCACATGTCTGCCTCTTCTCTTTTGCTACAGCACAACTAGGAAGAATTTTGGGAGGTTCACCAGTCCACCTAGTTGAAGGCAATGGAGGAAAGCAAAATGGAAATCCTAGCGCTTCCACACCTTCCTAGATTGTACAAAGAAATGGTCAACCAGCTCCATGGCATCTTGTCAAAGTGGTGGCAAGCACAATTTTGGTAACCTATCCACTAGCAATCTTGGGAACTTGCCCTTGGAAGAAAGGCACAGCATCTTGAAAACTATGGCACGATGGTAAAACAACCTCTCTAGCATTAATGGCATCTTCAAATAAAAGAATCTAAACCCCTCTAAAGATGGTATGTTCATTCTTCTAGCAAGCGAAAAAAGCATCTTGAAGATTTGAGTTTCCCTTGAGCAAAGGCAGTAGGCCTACTAATGAGCAGTGAATAGTCCCTATGCCCAACCATATGAATCACAAGCGTTCACACGTGATCTGGTCGAATTCCATGAACTAAGTAGCTGATATTCCTAAATAGTGAATTGTGCAATTGTAAGTCATCTTCCTAATCCACACTAGTGCTAAATAGTACGTATGGTTAAGTGTAGTTGAGGCAAAAGATATTTAGGGCCTCCTTGATTCTTTACTCATTCAAATTTTAGGGCCTCATTCTTCCAAGCAGCTACCTCAATTGCAGTCTTTTGGCAAAGAGCACAAACTTTCTTCATCGAGAAATTACGGTTTTCTGTTGCCAACCCCCTCAAATCCAAGTTCACCTAGGCAAGCTGCTCCTACTGCTAATGGATATATTCAACCAATTGGTCCTTCTACTGCTCAGCATTCAGTAGGCAGTGATTTTCCTTGGTGAGGACCAAGTTCTTGTGAACTTGCAATAGGTCCTTGTTAGTAATGTTGGTCATGGCCTCTAACTCCAACGCATCGAAGATCATCATCTCCTCACATTCTCAACAGCCTAATACTTTTGTTGAAGTTGTTGAAAAGCCTCATCTCATGTAAGTTCTAGTATAAGAATGGTGGGGTCGGAGAGAGGCTCTCAACTCAGCAACTTCAACAGTCAACCACCGATTGGTTACAGTGGCCTCCTCAACTTGTGCATTGACAATCAGTAGTTTGCCCTTGGTCTTGAGTAGCTACAACTAGTTTGTGGTGATTTCATCTAAAAGATCAACGATCTTTAGAAGTGGTGGCCTACCTCCAACCAATCTTTCCAACACCTCCTCGTGTTGGGCAATGCTCATCTAACCACTTCCTACTTTTGCAAACGCAAGGATGTCTACCATTGTAACGATGTCTAACCACTTCCTACTTTTGCAAACGCATGGATGTCTACCATTGTAACGATGTCTAGTACAAATGCTACTGCAACATTACAAGCCTTTGCTACCTTGTCAACAACCACCTCTGCCACTATCTTCTGGCCATTATGTTGCATCACCAAGACTATTGCCCCCTCACCTTCCTCAAACATGATGAAGCAGGTTGCAACATTTCTTAAAATCTTGAGGAACGTTTGTCTGAGAATGGACACTGTGACCTCCTTGGCACTTGGATTGGACTTGGTGGATGCCTAGTTCCTCTATGTAGAGAATAACAAGGTCATTTCCTTGTCCAACCAACTAATGGTCCTTGCAACCTCATTGAGATGCCTCATCGTTAGACGGTAAACGGATGACTCCCCACAACCTTGCAGAACCCTGTTGTTGCTGTAACTACTGCTCCCAAAGTTTTCTGAGTCATTCAATAGCTACCAACATCTCTGGTGTAGTCTTTGAGGCTACAGGTGATGGTGGTGATGGCTACTCCTCTTCTTGCAGCTTTGCCACTGCCTTATCCTTCATCATCTCTTGACAAGATGTGGCAAGAGTGCAATGGACCACATTGTTGGAATCGCAAGCTATTCCTCCCCTTTTGCACAACTTGCAAATTAGACATGGAAAGGGGAGTGTCTTTCTACCTTTCTCATTTTCCTTGAAGTGTTTTTCAATCTCTAAGAAAATAAGTTGGCGTAGCTTGATAGGGAATTTCCCTCTTAGAGCAATGCATGCCCTGGTAAAAAAGGCTATCACCTTACTAGGCCTCACCATTGGGTTTAGGTGATAGGCCACACTCTTGAAGTATACTCTCTTCATCTTTGTAAGGACACCATACTCCTTACAATCTACCCCATAGCATCACTAGATCCATTCCTTTTTGGCCTCTAGGTCCACCTACATGGATATTTCAACCAACTTTGCCCTTGTGTTGGGCAAACCAAGGGCCTCTACTATGACCTCAACCAAATAAGAGATGGTGATGTCTTTGATTTTCACCGACGCATCTACTTGTCGGTTGTTCCAGAACAAGTAATTCTCCCCCGTGTACCATTATCTGCTGTTAGAGAAAATGGGCAACATGGGAAACCCCTATAGTTGTGTCTAAACCTCCTCTGGTGCCAGCTCCAAAAAGGGCCCAAAGTTCAGCTCTTGGAGGATAGAACTTTGGACCTCATTGAACATAATGCACTCTAAATAGGCCTCCATCAAGGTGACTGCCAAGTTACGCCTTGGCCTGGGAGGCTCATCCTACCTACATTGGTTTGTTTCTACAATCGGAATCTACTTAACAAATTCCACCTTAAACTCCTCCCAAAGAAGTCCAATGGCATGGGTGACCTTGGCCACTTGCTCTTAGGGTTGTGGTTATTGTTGTTGTTGGCCCCTTCCTCCTCAGGGTCACTTTTCCCGTCTAAAACCAAAAGGTGCCATAAATTCAAGGGGTGTGCGCATTTATATAGGCACTAACTGCATCAGCATCAACGTGCATGCATCAACGCATCCTAACATGCATCAACAAGGATACATCAACAAGGCTAGGTCAATGCAGCCTATATTATTGATGGTTCATCATCTACCCAACCCACTTGATGCACCATCCTACATAGCTCCTAATTTTGCTGAAAGTGTTCACAATTTGGTTCGTATGTGGGCATTATCCCCATCATCGCAAGAACCTCCTTCCACAAAGAACTAGCATGAATGGCAATAAGCCAAGGCTGGGAAACAAGAGTGCTTTTGAAAATGACTTCATTTTAGGCCTTCCAGAGAGACCACAATAGCGTGCCAGCAAGAGCATTATCATGTAACAATATGGAGGGGTCCAAACCACTAGCTTGCTAGACAAAGAGTGGCAAAATGGTAGAGGTAAAAGAGATGAGACTATTTCAATGGCATCTGTGTCATAGAGAGGGCAGCAAGCGTTAACTCCAAGACTATGATATTGACAAAAGGCCATAGTTGGAGTTGCCTAGTTGGCAACAAACCACAAACATTTTTATTTTTCCTAGGAGCTGCCCTTTCTAAATCATGCACTATCCCTAGGTCATGTTGTACTTCCCCTACAAAATATCCTTCAAGCTTGCAACTTCTGACCAGGCATATTGTCGCACGATACAGAATTGTTGTCAAATGTTCTGCCAAAAAATCAAATCATTACTAGAGGACTCCCAAAGTTTATACTTCCTCCTAATGATGGTGATCCATGGAACCCTGTTTGCATCTGCATCAATAATTTGTCTGATGAGATTATGATGGCCCAACATAACTGAATCCTCAAACTTCAAAATGCTCAATCCTCCCTACAAATTTTGGCCTTGCGAACTTTTCGCAGCAAACAAGATGGATCTTATGACCTCCTTTCCTACCAGCCCAAACAAATTGTCTAATGATTTGATTAATTTTGTTGACGACTTGTCGTAGTGGGACAGCCACTAATGCCACATATCTGAACATGGCTGATAAGATTGTAGAAGCCAAAAAAACTTGTTCTTTGCCGGTTAGGAATCTAAAGGTCCAATGTTCAAGTCTAGTCTAGATTTTTTTTATGAAGTTAGACCACAATGCATTTCACTATCAAGTAGATATGTGTATCCCAAGATAAGCATCTTCATAACTCCCTTATCCAATACCTAAAGTTCTGCAAATTTTTCCTTTCATCACAGCATTAGTTTGGACAAAGTGCACAGTTGATTTTGCCCAATTAATGTTCAAACCCAACTTCCAAATCATACAACCTAGCACCCTTTTGATAGCCTCTACCTAGGGAACAATTGCCCTTGTGATGAGGATAGTATCATCCACATATGGTTATCTATATAGGTAACACCTTCTGCATCTAGACATTTGACACCCTCGGACCTGCAACACGAATCCATAGTATCCATTGCCAAAATAAACAAATATGGAGAAAAGGGGTCCCCCTATCTTGGGCCATGCTGTGGCATGCTGTGGAGAGGAAAACCCCCATAACCTATCGTTAATACCAAAAGAAAAGGCTCTTGTATGTTGCATATGTAAATATAAATTGAAAAATCTAGAATGAAAACCTTTTCATAGTATTATTTCCTAAAGGGACTCATAGCTAACTGTATCATATACCTTGGCAATGTCCAATTTAAGAAACATACCCAAGAACTGGGCTTTGTAAGCTGAGTGCATGAGTTCATGTAAAAGAAGAATTTGGTCCTAAATGAACCTACCTTTAACAAAGCCAACTTATTGCAATCCCACTACAGATGGCATAAGCGGTTGCATTCTTTGAACCAAAAACCTTGGTGAAAATTCTGTGTGTTACAAACACCAATGGGTCTAAAGTCAGAAGGTACAGAAGGATTGTTAATCTTAGGAATTAAGACAATTCTAGAACAACTGATTTCTCTCCTACTTTGGCCCCAGCTATGCATAAGATCAAAAGAGTCTACAATATTGTTTCCAATCACATCAATAAAACTCCCTAAGGAACTCAATTGGCCATCCATCCAGGCCTAGGGCTTTACCTGGCTTCATAGTGAGCATGGCATCGAAGACTTCCATCTTAAAGATAGAGGCAAGTAACCAATGATTGGCTTCATGATTCAAGGACCTCTAAACCAGAATATTGATGGCCGAGGAAGTGTCCTTGGCCCAAATTTTTTACCAAAACTATTACATTACTTTGGCAATCTTCTCTGGATCTGACATTAAATTATCCCCCTCCCATAGCATATGTATTGCCTTAGCACCCCTAGATGCATTAGTAGCAGCAAAGAAGAATTCCATGTTATGATCCCCATCCTTTAGCCAAGTGGCTCTAGATCATTCTCACCAATAAGCCTCTTCCTCCTCAAAGAGCTTCTACAGTTCCTGAAACACTGTAAATTCCTCATCAAGTAATTCATGTCGTTGTTCTTGCAACATTTGAATTTGTTGCATCTTTGGAACATGATCCTCCTTTAAACATTTAAAAGAATATTCATCATATTTGGCTCTAGCTTCTAGTCCTTACTTAATGTGGTTCAAACCGTGCTTGAGGAAATCTCATGGATCCTAATGATTTGGGTAAGAGGTCCAAGTGTCCATAATTAACTGCCTCAACCACAAATTCTTGAGCCAAGTGCATTCAAAACGGAAGAAATGTGGGACCACTTTAAGTTCAATGGTATCCCTGAAAGACCAAAGTAACAGCCTATGGTCCGACGCCCTTTGTTCCATGACCTTAACAGAAACATGCTTATCAATTACAATTGAGCAACTAACCCAAACACAATCAATCCTGGACATCACTTGATCTGCTTCGTTTCTTCTATTACTCCATGTCAATTCTATTGGCAATTATTGCTAAAAAAGTCTAGTCTGATTTAAAATTGAGAATACCAGAGAGCTTTTTATCCACTGCTGGTAGTGTGGGAATGTTAGGAAGAAAGCTAAAAAGTCAGACATAGAAATGAAATTAAAACCAAAGGTTCAGATCATATCGAAATCACCACAAAGAAAAGCAGATAAAAAGCCATGGGTCAAGCAACTACCAAGAAAAAAAAAAAGAGTGGAAATAAAGGGCTAAAAGCAAACTCCTTGAACTGGAAGTAACAAACATAGCTGTAATAAAACAAATTTGCCAACATACTTTAGCAATGAAGAAACATATCCAAAAGATTTATTTTTTTTTTTCCCTATTTCAAACAGAGAGACACTTTCATAAATAATAATTTATGATTGTTAAAAAAAAATATGAAAATTAACAAATAAATAGTAAGAGATCTAGGTTTGCAGAGAATCTAGTGTTACCATGTTAAGCAAAAACACAGTAAAAGGCATTCGACATGGTATCTTTGCATTTGACGTCAAGTTTTAAATGTAAATGTTCTTTAAAATCAAAATCAATTTCTAACCTCTGCAGTTTTTCTATGGTGCTCTGCATTCTTTTCAGCAACCATGGCCTCCTCAAATGGATCCGAGTACATCTGCTTATTGAGATCAATAATGAAAACAAAGTGTTATGTTTGAAGGTCCATGACAACCTCTTCCATACTACAGAACAATATAAATCCAACTAGCTGACAGAACTGCGGACTTTGTGACCTTCCAAGCATACAGCCAGCTTCTTCTTCCTCTTCATCCTCTTCTTTTTCTTATATATTTATAGATATAGATGTGTGTGTGTAATTGATGGTTTTCATGATAATCCATAGCATAAACATTCAGCACTGAATTTCGGAGTCTAAGCAAAGGACAAGAACAAGACAGTCTACAAGCATGGTATTTTAAGATTTCTGGCAAATAATGATAATCCCGAAAAAAGAACTATCTTTTCTACAGAAAAGGTAAAAAAGCGCATTTATCCTTAACACTATGCCAACCAAAAGAATATTCAATACATACATGAGGATGCATCTCCATTCTACCACCAACAATTATGAGACCTACATCTCCATGCTTCAATGTATAATTACTTATAGAGATAGAAATTTCTCGATGGTAAGCACCCTGGGGAAAATCATCCTGAAAACAATAAACGTCAAACATGAAAATTCATGTTGCTGTTTCTTTTTGTTTTCCTTTTTGCACAATCTGCAAGACTAGTAGGAATGAAACTGACTACCACTACAGTACCAGTATAGAAATACTGATGTCGATACAAACTTAAATCTCACCTGCACATCTGCATCCCACAGTTTCTTCAAATTATGATCAAAACACATTATTGACCAACCGGCTGTAACAACAACCAGAACTTGTTTTCTAATCTCCCCTGGTCTTTGAACTCTATCAATAAAACCAGTTGCCATTGCTACAGCCTGCCGTCCTGCTAATATACGAACACGTTCAGGTAGCAATGAAATCTCTGATATTTGTCTTGCTTCAGCAAAACCTTCATGCATGCCTTTTGTATGAGGTTCCAGCACCTACAAGTTATATCACATAATTGGCAAGTAAGTCTCTCCAGACTGTAAAAGTCTCATTAAAATCAGGTCTAACAACATGAGGTATCATCCGATATATAGTCTCTATGATAAGAAGTTTATAATTTTACCAAAAACATGGATACCACATCAACTATAACATACCTATAATTTTTATAATTTACTTGAAAAGACAAAACAATGCCTCATGTTGGATTAATGCCTTGTTTAACATGTTTGGTGCATTCTTTCAAATAGATACCCCAATCTATTACAAGTTTATTCAATGTGCGGAAAACAAAATAAGAATAAAAAAACAATTATGCAACGCATAAGATTATCCTTATAGTCTCACCAGTCATAAAACTCATCAGACCAGCACTGTTTCATATTGCAGTATCCAAGCACTCCTATGAGAACAAGCACATACATATTTTAAAAAACAAAAGGTATGGCATTCGGAGTTTTTGAATTTCAAATGCAGATATAGCTAACTTGGAGTTATGGACTAGGATGAGAAGCTTCTGTATCAGCAAACACAACACAAAGAGGAAGTATCTATTCTAAAAATGGACCCACACTGACTGTCTTCCTATCCTTGTTGAATGAGTCTTGAAGTATATGCACAATATTATGGGGTTTACTTAAATGACCTTTAAAATTTTTGACAATAATTAATTATTAGAATACTATTCTTTTTTGGAATTATTACAGCAGTGTATACCCATAAATCAATAAAAAGTCCCAGCTTCTGAAAATTGACAATGCAGTATTTTGTCTTCAAGCAAGGTAAAAATAACTAACCAGTATCTTTGCATCATGAGTAGCAACCAAAATTTCAGTTCGGCCATCACCATTTAAATCAGCTATGAGTGGAGGTGGAAGTTTTTCAGCCTCATTCTTGAATGGATTTTCATCTGTCATGTGCATCCATGCTTCTCTGAAAGAGAAATCTCCTTCATGCTGGAAGCAACATATACTAATGTAAATAACTGAAAATTAGATCAACAAATTTATAAATCCATAACCTTAAACCACCATAGCATAAGGAACATGACAAGGAAGAATTATACGAAATGGTTTTAAAATTATAGCCTCCATTGTATCAAAGACGTCATGGTCGTGAAGAAGTAAGCTACAGCAATATTCTCTTTGAACTTCTTGCTGAATTCCATCTGATATATTTTATAAAATATTTAACTAAAATTGTAAATGTAAAAATAAAATAACAATGTTTGTCATGTCCTCTTTAAACATCTTCAAACAGAATAAAATAGTAGTCACTTGCTAACACTCCATAAAATATCTGAATCATACTTATGAAATGCAGAGCAAAATCTTGACTCCAGCTATGAAGAATCTTGATTCAGATCAGTGCTACAATTACAATTCTAATTCCAGACAATTCCAAGTGATTCTGGTTAATGGTTCCAAGTGGATTTGAGCTATTCCAAGTGATTCCAAATGATTTCAACTTGTTTGTTACATTTTACTAACAAAAGTATATACATTTTTCAAAACTCTTATATATCTGATAATCTTTTATGTTATTTCAATAATGCAATTTCAGATGATTCCAGATCATGATTATGAGAGATCCACAATCCAAAATCTCTAAAATGAAAAACCCAATTCGCAATCCAATCACATTTCAGAAGTACGATTGAATCATCTATCAGAACTCTAGATATCTAACTTGACTAAAAGGAATTTAAGCACTGAACACCAATAAAGTTGCTATAACTAAACAAAAAAGCATTCACACAAGTACAAAAGACAACATTTTTGCATGGTAAACTGTGGGGACCAAAGCTATTATTTGATCAGAAATTTGGTTCTTGAAATTTTTGTCATCTTTCAAACTTACGTCATACCATTAAAGTAATAATGTCCAGTTTATACACATTATGTCTAAAGGTGCAAATGGAAAAGAGTGATATTGCAGTATCATTGTGTATTCAAAATAAAGCATCCTTATATAAGCCACTGGTATATAATAAAGACAGGACTCGTGTTGATCTAAACTGTAGAAATCTTCCAATTTGTTGAAAAAAAAAATCTATTCACATAGCCTATTTATGCACTTATCCATGGTGTAAAAACAACTTGTGCATATGAAAACATGATAAACAAGCAAATGCAATAAAGCTCATTCAAAATATAATTTGAATGTTTAACAAGGATCAGAAATTTTATGTCATGAAATTAAAACTTTATTTAATTATGTCTAAGACCTTATGGATTTACTGGACCAGTTCAGTTTCAACAATATTTTGCATATGGATCATCACCAAAGGGCTCACTGCCCATCCTGCCAAGGCAAGGTCTTAAGAAGGTCGATGGATGAGCAAAACTCTAACCTCTTTTGAGTGGCTACACCCAGGCTCAAACTCTGGTCTTACGACTTAAGAAACAAGTACCTTACAATCAATCAAAGTGCTGGTCCCTAATCTTTTGCATAAGACTTGTATATCCCAACAGTGGCCTATTGGTATCAAACTTATGATTTATAGAATGCAAACCACAAACCTTAACCAATGACCAATATCACATGTCTTTGCTGGGGCCATCAGCCTTTTCTCATTGCAAAATTTATGAATATAGATAGGAAAAGATAGCTAAGTTAGCAACTATAAAGCAACAAACCTTCATGCTATTGTGATGCAACAAATACTGTATGGTTGTGTTATATGATATATAAGTTTCAACAAAAAGAAATGCTGGAAAAAGATAAAAAATGTATAGAAACAAATTTTGATCGATGAAGCTGAACCTGAAATATCAGGTTGAAAAGGAAATTTCCTTGTTAAAAGTGAATATGATACCACTATAGACAGAAGCAAATTACTTAGATATCATAATTATTAATTTCACTGCACAGACAGACAGGAATTAGCTGAAGTTGAAATTGAAAGTTTTACATACAACCATTCAGACTCCTTGGATCTATTGGACCAGTTTCAAAATTCCTTCTATGATATTTTTTATCTTAATTTATAACTCAGTGTTGCCTACTAGAATCGAACCTATGCTCTGGGGCTACTAGGCTAAGACCCTTACCACTAGGCTAAGAATTGTAACAAATCAATGAATGCTTGTCCTACATCAAGAAAAGACATGCAAATTTTCTCAAGTAACATGATTATCAACAAACATCGAACCTAAGTGCATTTTCCCAACTTACTACATTGCCTTTGGAACATTACATTGAATGAAGTTTCAAATTTGATTATATTCGACAATTGTTTTGCCCAATAAATCCCTCGGGTTTTTTGATAGGCATAGCATCAACTCAATTTCAGTTTTGTAAAGCAGTTCCCATATCCATTAGTAACAGACTCTAACTCCATCAAAAAGCTATTTATTTCCTCAACAAAAGTGTCAGATCCCATATGGAAATCGATTTGACTAATTAAGTAATCTGAAAAAGCTTTACACACAAGAATCAAAAATAAAACAACTAACTCTCTGGCACAACACAAATGATGATTATACCACTCCACCAGCATTATCAATTATCAAGTAACTCAAATCTTCTCCATCGATCTATCTTGTAAGCAAATTCATAATAGTATCCATTGCAAATAACATTAAAAAAAATGACGCTGTAACGCTACTGTCAATGGCTCTTTCTGTTTTGTATTCTTTTTCTCCTAATAAAAATTGGATTTGCTTCTGTTCGTCTGGTATCAATCCGCTTCCATGGAGACACTGGTTTTCCTTTATAATATTTATTTGAGACTTAAACGGTACTGCTTTTCAAAGATTACTTTGTATCAGTTCATCTGTCTTGAATGGACTTTATACATGTTTGTAATTTTTTCTGTTCTCTCTTTTACCGGCAAGCCAGCCTTGTAATTATTGTGTCAAATTTCTGCCAGTTCAATAGAAACGAACAACTTCCAAGATTACTTTGGATGACTTCACCTGTCTTGCATGAACTAAATACATGTTTGTAATTATTATGTCAAACTTTCTGCCACTTAAATAGAAATGGACAACTTCCATTAAACAGTCTGTTCGATGCTATGAAGAATTATAAAGTCTGTAAAAATCAATAATTTCTCCTATCAATTCTGCATAGAAGGATCCAAAAGGATGGCGAATTAAAACCACAATGGAATTTTACCCTCCTTGTTACATGCTCGAAACGAAATGTCAATTACGTTTCAGAGCTCTAGTTAGGTTCGTTTGAATCCCTATAGCTCCAAGAAGAAGCCATTACAATATTTACGAACCACTGCAGATAAGGCCATTAAAATCCTATCTAAATCTTGAGTGCAGAAGGAGTGAAAACCCCGTTATCAGTGATGAAAAAGATCAACGTGTATCACAAAATCTGTTTCATAGAAATATGCCAGGGCAGTTGCCGTGGTAAGAAAAACTGTTAACTATTTCTTGAAAAAAAACTTAAATGACGGCATTGACAGGTACCATAGAGAATGCATTGGTCGCGAGAAAGGATAGAAGGTAGGAAGTAGGTATAGGTACCTGAAGAGAATAAAATATGGTGAGTGCTGCCAGTATAAGGATGCCAAGATCCCTCTTCCTCATGCTGTTTCTTCCTTCAACGGCAAATTTTACAGCATGAGGATTGTCTGCAAAACCCTGGTCGAATCTCTATGCTTTTCGCAACATTTTTGTCGAATTATACATCAACCTTCGCAACTGCTACCAGTCGAGGTCGTTCCATGCAAGATTTTATGCAATTCAGCAAAAAGCCGAGCAAAACCACTCTGCCGAGAAAGCGCAAATCAGGATTTGTTTTTGGCAGTGAGATACTGGATATCGGAACTTTAAGGTCATACGTTCGAATTAGGTAGGCAGCAGTGAGTTATAAAGTTCTGCAGTTTCGTGTTAACTATATATTTATCCGGGAATGGTGAGTTATAAAGTTCTCTAGTTTTATATACGTTAGGTTTACCTATAGTTTAATTATTTTGGTTTACAATTGGAATATGAAATAATTAAAATATACATATATTCTAAGATATATAAAAATTGATAACTCAATGCTCCTTAAGATTACTAAGATTACCATGCCAAAACCTTTACCACTAGGTTAACAATAAGCTTACTCGTTTAATTCCAATAAATATTATTTAAGAAAATTTTCAGGTTCTAATACCCTTATATTTTATGGAGGAATTTAAGATGTTGCTAAAATTACGGTTAAGATTGATGGGGCTGTAAACAAATCATAAAATAGAAGAGTCATCGATGTAATTAAACTGTAGAACAAAAATGGGCTTCACCTAAGGAACACCTTAACAATTTTGGCTATAACTTTTCAAGTTTTTATCTTTGGGGTATCAAAAGATCAAACCTTGCCTTCTTTTAGACACTCAAGTTTTCACTTTATATTAACGACTTCATGTAAACAAGCAAAAAAAAACATGATGTATACATTTACGAGCTAAAGTATGAGCTATTAAACAATATCACCTTGAGGAGACAAATGAAAAACATTAATTAGAGAATTTTTGTGATAAATCACATTACTTTGAAATTTCCAAATGCATAAAGAATTAGAGGAAGTAAAAATCTTTGAAGTTGAGAAGTCTTGCCAAATAAAACTTTTTCCAAATTTGTCTTAAAACTATGCAAATATGAGGTGCACTAAGACCAAAAACTTCAAGCAAGCTAATAAGTAAAAAAGCAATGGATGAATAAGATTTCCATGTTGCAAAGATGACATCTAGGGTCATAAACACCCAAATGAGGGTAACAATGAGGTGTTGGCCTACTGGTGGAGATCTCTGGCTGGTAACCTCGAGTCACTTTTGATTCTACTTGGTAGCATTAAGTTATAAACTTTTATAAATCTTAGGGTGTACCTATGTTTCAATTATTTTCAGTTTTAACACAAACACTCAAATGGGAAAGATAAATACCAATAGGCAAAGCTTGATGAATCGAATATAATAAAAAAATATAATGTGTTAGCCTAGTGTTAAGACCCCAAAATTAATATTAATAATAAGTAAAAAAGAAATTGTACATCTAAGGATAAGCATTGAGGCTCTAGGTGATAATCCTTTTTGAACTCCAAGCAATTGATGGTTTCAATTTGCTTCTACAAGCCAAGTGTTTAAAGTTTTGTTTATCTCAAGGATTTATGAAGATATTTTGGCAAAAAAAATTTTGGTAACGAATGATCTAAAAATAGAGAATACTAAGTGTAACGACCGAAAACGTCAGCTACTAGAACATCGAGGGGTTCACGAGCACATAGCATAACCCCACCTCTATGCGAGAGCCTTGTTAGAAAATAGAGGCGAAATGCCCTAGACGATCTTGTTAATTGATTAGGGACTTTACCGACTACAACCAAGATATTGGGTGCAACCAGGAGTGGTGTGGTTAGCTAAAATGCAAATGCAAACAACGCGAAATGATACTAACTGTTAAAGTGGTGTTTCGCAATGCTAAGTATAGAATATGAGGTCCAAGACCACACTTACAGGAACTATCACCCTACAGATGCCCAATGTAAGAAAGATCAACACATGNGTGTCAACCCATGAAGCATAGTACAGTGTGATGATGCATGAAAAAGTGCAAAAAGACGTAAGAAAATGCTAGAAACAAGAGAGAGAAATGGAACACCACCCTAAATGGGAGTGTAGTTAACTCCAAAAGGGTCTCATAGGGTACATAGTGTACAACAAGCGTAGTGGGAGCATAGTCATAGTCTCGATAGTGTCAAGCCATGAAGTCTAGCACTTGCCATGATGAACCATGCCTTCCAGGTTGGCTACCATGGTGTACCGTGTGGTGTTCTACAGGGCTACAACGAGGCTATGGTGTACCGTGTGGTGCAAAGCTACAACAGGGCCATGGTGTACTATGCGGTGCAAGGTTGCACTAAGATCTCTCAAATTGTAAATACTTTGAAGGATTTTTTGAAGCTTTTAATTTTGTTTTACTTGATGATTTATATAAATCTCTATTAAAAGATATCCCTTCTCAATATATCTTTTTGTAGATTATTAATTTATTTGTCCAAATAAGCATTTTATAATGGTGATTCAAACTATCTTTGAATGCTATGAAATTAATGTTTTGCATACCCACTATTGATGAGTTGTACTTAGATAGGTTGCATCGACGCATGGTTAGATGCATCAACGCAAATGTGTCAACGCTAACGTAGGCAAGGCCTATATAAATGCATGTATCAACCACATTTATGACATCTTGGATTCAATAGCATAGTGAAGCTCTTACAGTTCCTTGTCTCCAGAATTAGAATATTTTTCCTCTCAGTGCCTACAATGTGAATTAAAGAGATCGTACAATGCTTTATTCAAATGCCATGTACTTGAACACATTGGTGTGAACGATAATAAAGTTGAGATTTCTTATATTCATTGTAGCACTTGGATTAGTTTACTCTTTCTTATTTACATTTTACTTTTAATACAATTTACATCTATGATTTTAATTAATTAATATACTTAACCATAAATACATAAGTACGACCACTTCAAGCATGATGTATTATGCTTGGTAATCCCATGAGTGGACATTTGGTATGCCCAACAATATAGCCACTTGGTAACCTAGTAGCATTAATACTAATTTGGGATGTGTACAATTAGTGGGAATGATTACTTCACGTTAGGAGAGTTAGTTGTTAGATTAGATAAGTAGTTAAATAATTAATTGTTAAACCTTCCTTTACTCATCTAGCTATTAGGATGAAAAAAAATATAAAAATACTTTTAAAAATAGACATCATATGCCTTAACTCACATTTAACCATACATACTGCTAACACAAGTGTGAGGAAGACAATGATCATACAGCTCCTTGACTCACGGTTTAAGACTATATGTAACTTAGGAACTAAGTCCACAGAATTTGATCAAATAGCTAGTGAACACTTTGATTCGTATAATTGGGCGTAGGGGATACCCATTGCTCATCATTGGCATCATTGTCGAAGGCTTTAGTTAGCTAAGTGCACTAATTAGTAGTAGATTGTGAAGTTATACAAAGACATTGTAAAGATAACACAACAATGACTAACTATCATCCAATAAGGGAAACAACTACTCTGATTTCTTCTCATGTGGATGAATCTCTACCAAACAGAGGAGAATCCAATCAATAGCAGGGAGGACCAAAGAAGCCCTAACAACTCAAAGTTGTCTATGCCTATCTGGATCCTTATAATCAAGATTTCGTTTCCATCCTACATCAAGATGAACAAATGTGCTAGAGGGACATGGAAGGCAACATTGTGTTGCCTCTTAATTGATCTATTCTTGCCATGCTAATGACCAATCTCATCTAACTAGGCATCAATGTACTCAACTTAGAATATGAGGTCCAAGACCACACTTACAAGAACTATCACCCTACAGATGCCCAATGTAAGAAAGATCAACACATGGAAGCACATTATGAGGTCTCTAAAAGCAAGAGGATCCCAATGCAATTATTCTTACAACAGCATAAAGAGGGTAAGAATTTATTTTCTAGCCAATTCCAATATAAAAATTTTCCTTCTTTTGTTGATGAGGAAACCCTTCACCAATGGTTACAATCAACTTTGAAAAAGCTTGGTAATGGGAAGATTGACTCTTAAGACTAGGGAGCCTTAAGGACAAAAATCCTAGCCATTCATCTACAGGTAAGGAGAATGATAACCAAAAGGACAAAGAAAAACAAATGGAGCACAGTAGGGATTGAAGAAGATAGACTAGTAGGCACCATTCTCCTAGTTCTTCTTCTTCACCCTCAACATCCTCTTTGTCATTAAACTCTGATAGGAGGAGCTGATGCTAAGACAAAAGGAGGAACAGTCAAGATCAAGATGGAAATGAAGAGTGGGATAGAGATGAAAACAGATCCCATTAAGATCATCAATACTGAAGGCAGAGAAAACTTTAATGGGAAGAAGAGCACCATTGAGAGCAAAGGTACAATAGAATTCATCATAGGCATCATGGCCATAAAAGCGGTTACCATGAACAACATGACTATGATGAGCCTCTACTAGCTATCAGAAACATGCTTAATATTTTAGAGGTAGTGAGAACTCCTACAAGGCATTAGAAAGATAGAAGGATTAAAAAGTTAGATATGAACAATATTCCCAAGTTTAAAGGGAGATATAATGCAAATTCTCAAAATCATCTCCAAGCCTTTCCTAACGCCTGTGCCTTGTAGAACATAGAGAATGAATGGTATAAGCTAAAATTATCCCCAAAGACACTCACCAAAAAAGTAGAAAGCTAGTATTGGTCCTTGAAATCGGAATCCATTTGCCAATGAAGTACCATATTGAACTCTTCAATGAAAAGTACCAAACGTATTTCAAAGTGTCTAACTTACGGAGGTATATCCAAGGATAGAAATAGAAAAACCATGAGTCCTTGGATGTAGCCCTAGGCAAGCACTACTCTCTGTTGCACCAATGTCCATGCCATGAATACTCCCAAAGAAAACAACTTCACCACATCATATATGGACTTAGGAATAAGACAAGGAAAACCCTAAGGATCTATGCCCAAGGAAGGCTTTCTAAAATGTGGACCCATCAAAATCAATGATTGATTGAATAGATGGCCAAAGAAGAGGAGGAGCTGAAAAATATGAAAGTGTAAAAGTGTATAACAAGGACCCCCTCCATTCGCAAAAGGGATGTGCATTTTTGTGACTCAGAGAGGGAAACACCACTTGATAAAGTGGTGCAAACAAAGACCTTGCTCATATAAGAATCTATCATCGAGATATTGGCTAAGGTGGAAAAAATGTGGAACTCCTTAGTTTAAAAGTTTCAAACAGCTCTAAAAATTATAAAATAAAGATCAGACCAAGTGAGTAGTGGTTAAGATAGAAAGAGAAAAAAGGATATAGAAAAGGATTACCATCAAAAAAAGGGTAAAGCTATAGCAATTGAAGAGGTTGTAGATTCCAAAATAGATGATGACATGTGTGAAATTTGCCAATATGAACATTCTAAGGGATGTTGCCTAGTTTTATAGCATTTGTAGGAGTCTAGGATGTATGCATTACATCATAAATTTGAAAAATGGCAAACACCCAAGTAGTTGCCTTATTCACAAGGCAACTATAGGCAGTAGTTCCACCAACTGATGTATCATCTAAGTGGAGTACCTCCTCAACCTTAGGATCAATACTAGTAGTGGCAACATCCACAGTATTGGGATATGTCACCACTGCAGCAACAATATTTTTACAGGCAACCAAATCCGTATGGATATTATGTCCAACAACTTGTATCCCCTCATGACTCATCTAGCCACACCTCCTTCCCGTACCCCTACTACCCTCCAGAATGTTATAGAGTGCCTTCTCTAAGAGGAGAATCTCCTTTTTCTTTTTATCCTCTATATCCCTTAGTAACTCTTGCACCACCAACTACCATACCCTTATCACTTGCTCCATCTATGCAAGGGGAAATTCCTCCATAGCCATAGTATTGAAACATCGTGAGGGTAGTAAACTTACAAATGGATATTCATCTAAGTGGTTATGAACCAAAATCTCATAAGAGATCATTCTTTAGAATGAATAGTCTCTCAAAACCCTTGTAGACACCAGTGGCTATTAACCCTTCCTTATCTACCTCTAAAAGTACCCTTGAGTCACCTTAAAATCAAAGGACCTCTAATGTCCACATTGTTATGTGGATTCATGCAATCACATATTGGATAAATGGTAGCCACCTTCCTAGGAAATAATCTAATCCTAGGAGTTCCTTCATTTATTTGCAAATTACAAAAAATGATCCATGTAAGGGTCTATTGGACTCAGGTTCTAGGGTGAACTTAATCTTCCAAGAAATGTACAAGACCTAGAACTTGCCTCCTCTCAAAAAAAGCAATCGTAGACTAAAGTTGGCAAATCAATCCATCATTGTTTCTTTGGGGTTAGTAGAGGAAATTATGACCATCATCTATGGATGGTCTTACCCTGCAAATTTTCTAAAAATTCACATGGATAATTGTAAGGGGGACTTTCCTATCATTAGAGGAATTTCATGGCTAAGTAATATAGATGCCAAGATGGGCATTTGAGACCTTTCCTTAGAAATCTTCAAGGAAAATGAATTTGGCAAAAGGGAGAAGAAGAGAGTTCCATGCATCCTATACAATGACATAGGGTGTCATTGCATGTAGAAAATATGGATGGTAAAAGGTACATCTATCCAAGTGTGTAATCAATATGCCAAAACAACGGTTATTTAGAAGTGCCTATATGTACCAACCATAAAGCGGGAAGGTACCTAATGGCTAACATTAGATCATTAAGCTAAATCCACAATATGCATGGAATCATTGGAGAGCCCCATGAGCACCTACATTAAGAACATGGATGAAATGGAGCAACTCCATAGTCAACTCTTCCACTCATAAAATGAAATGGATTGGGGAGAGTTGGAAATCCCTAACCACTTCAAGCAGGAGCCCCTTGAATTGAAAGCTTTACTGGCAACTTTTGAATATGCTTTTTTCAACAATGGCAAACTAGTAATCATTAATGTCAACCTTGCTCAAGATCAATAAAAGAAGCTATTAAAGGTGGTGAAAAAGTGGCCAACAACCTTTGCTTGGTCATATCATGAACTCATTGGGATGGATTTGTTGATATGCTAGCACCACATCTATACAAACTCTTCCATCAAGCCAAAGAGGTAATTGCAAAGAAGGTTAAATTTAAAGCTTAAGTAGGTTATCATGGAAGAAGTTGAACAACTTCTTAAGGCTAGGTTCATATATTTGATTAAGAACAATGAATGGATTAACCCTCTCGTGATTGTACCCAAGAAAGGAGGGAAGTGGAAAGTCTACATAGATTTTTGGCTGTTGAACATGGCAACTTTCAAAGATCATTTTTTATTGTCATTTATTGATCAATTATTGGACACCATTGCAAGACATTACTATTATAGCTTTCTAGATGGTTATAGTGGTTATAAGCAAATCCAAATTGCACTAGAGAATTAGGCCAAAACAACGTTCACAAGTCCTTGGAGGACTTTTGCATACAAAAAGATGCCCTTTGGCCTATGCAATGCTCCTACTACTTTCCAACATTTGGTACTTAGCATCTTTCAATGGCAAATCGGTAGTGAGATAGAATTCTTCATGGATGACTTCTCTACCTATGGTACCACATTTGAGTAAGTTGTAGATAGTCTTGAGAAAGTGCTAACGATGTGTAGAGACTAACATAAAGCTCAATTAGCAGAAAAGCCATCTAATGGCCTAAGAAGGCATAGTCTTAGAGCACCAAATTCTAGAAAAAGGGATTGAGGTGGACCTAGAAAAGGTAGGGGTCATCCAAGAAATCACTAGGCAACCTAAAATGGTGAGAGATGTAAGGTCATTTCTTCATCATAATGGTTATTATTGACACTTCATTGAGAAATTTTTGAAAATTGCTAAGCCATTAGTTGGGTTGACAAAGAAGGATGCACCCTTCAACTAGACCAAGAAATGCAAGTTAGCATTCCCACAGTTGAAGAAAAAACTCATATAAACTTCTCTTCGACATACTCCCAATTGGTCTAGATCCTTCCACATCATGACGAATGCATCCAATTATGCCTTAGGGTCCATGCTTACATAATTGGATAATTAGAAATATTTTTACTACATCCATTGTACAAGCAAAAGCATTGTGGGGGTATAGTTGAACTATAGCACCATGAGAAAGGAGCTCATGGTAGTGGTATATGCCTTAAAGAAATTTAGGCATTATGTGCTTGGATATCAAATCTTTGTTCACATAGAACATAGTGCCATGAGGTTCCTCATGAATAAACTAATGGTGAGCCCCTATGTAATATGGTAGCTAGTAATGTTACAGGAGTTTGATCTCACAATGATGGACAAAAAGGAAACTAAGAACATGGTTGATGATCACTTGTCTTGGTTGTGATTAGATAGTGAAGAGGATGAGGGACCTTTATCTAATCAATTCCTAGTTGAACTCCTCTTTGCAAAAGTTATTAAAGTTCAAAATCTCTAAGGTTATAATTGGTACAAAGAATTCCTCTCTTATCTACTCACTTAGGAGACTCCTCAGGAATGGGACAATAAGTAAAAACAATAGTTTCTTCATCAAGCTAAGCATTACATGAAGATCAGGGGCAACCTTTACAAGGTTTGTGCTAATGGCTTGGTACAATGATGCATGTCCAATGCTAATCAAGTGCACATCCTCTAGGATGCTCATGAAGATCCTTGTTGGAGCCCTTGTGCAGGAAGAAGGATGGCCATGAAAATCCTCATGGTAGGATACTATTGGCTAAAAATCTTTAGGGATGTCCATCAATTTTCTTGTTAATGCAAGTAATGCCAAACAGATGAAGGAATGATTGTAAAAATGAAAAGATGCCAATAGTGGATCCAACCACTGGAGCCTTTCAACCTTTGGAGCATTAACTTCATGGGACCCATCAACCCTATGTCCAACAGGAAGGCATACATCATTGTAGCAATTGACTATTGCACCAAATGGACCAAAGCTATAGCCATCATTAATTGTTCATCTTCTAATGTAGTATGGTTTATTTAACAAAGTGTGGTAAAAGTGGTTTGGCATGGAAAGCACACTTATTTTTGATAATGGAACTCACTTCATAGGTGCTACTTTTCAAAATCTAATGTAATGCTTAAAGGTGGAACATAAATTAACAACTCCCTATCACCCCCAAGCTAATAGTCAAGCCAAAGTTACTAATAGGGAAATAACTAGAATACTAACATGCACTATTAGTAAATATAGAAAAGAATGGAGTACAAAACTCAACGATGCTCTATGGACTTATCAATCCACCTGCAAACTTCCTATTGGTTATTCTTTGTATGACTTAGTGTATGGAAAATTACCAACCCTTCCAATCCAAGCTAAGCTCTATACACTTTCAACAACTTGTGAGCTTGACTTTAATCTAAGTCTAGCACAAAAGGAATGCTTAATGACATTAAATGTGCAAGACGAGAACTGACATGTAGCCCTATCAATGAATTAAGTGCAAAAGACATATGCTAAACAATGTCATGATTCATAGATAAGGAGAGTTAAATTTCAACCAAGTGATAAGGTTCTTTACTAGAACCCCATGCATGTACCACAACATACAAATTTTCAAACATTATGGAAAGGATTTTATAACATTGATATAAATTTTTCTTCTAGGGCCATGATGGGATGTGATATCGCATGGGCTGCGATATCCCGTACATGATATCGCAGCCATCGCGATATCGCATCCCCCGCGATATCGCATACGTGATATCGTGTCTTCCCTTGCGATATCGTGTACGCGATATCGCAGGGCACCATCATATCTATAAATAAGAGGCGGCTCTCCCTTGTTTCCTCATCCTAGGCTAGATAGTAGGAAAACTCTAGTAGATTGATCACTCCAGAGATAGAATATTTTCCATGTGCCCACAGTAGGAGTCCTAAAGTGAATGGATCTTTATTTGAGCAAACATTGTACCTGAACACAAGTTTGTGTATGGAAATAAAGATGAGCTTCTTGGATAAACCTTTTAGTGCATGGAATAGGCTAATTAGGATTTTCTTTACTATTATTTATTAATTTATTAGTTATTAATTCTCTCTCAACCCTTCTCTCCTAATTAAATGCCTCAGTACGACCACTTTGAGCATGTGCGTTTTATGCTTGGTGATCCCAGTAACGATTAGCATTTGATAGCCAAGATTGCATTAGTTCAAGGTGTGTATGGTAAGTGGGAACGGATGTTGATGCCAGGTTAATTTAGACTTAGTTCATTAGTTAGAGTTAGTAATTAGCTTTCTCAACCCTTCACCTTGTTAGCATAGGAGATAAAACATAAAAAACATAAAAATCATATACCTCAAACTTACTTAACCATACACTGTGACAACTATAGGTAAGTTTGGGAAGACAATGAATGATTAACCCCAAGTGTTCCATAAGGCATGTAGGCACTTAGTCTGCGGAGTTCGACCGGATCGCACATGCTATGCTTGTATTCGTATGGTTGAGTGTAGGGGTACCTTACCACTCATCATTGGTGCCATTGCCAGGGACTAAGTGTTTGTGCGCCGAATAGAACATAGGATATCACTCACATCATTGGGAGGCTAAACGAACCTTCAGGTTAATTAAAATAAGAAAAATTTATAACGGTAATTAACACACCGATAACAATGTCTTCTTCTAACAAAAGCAATTCACTGCCTAGGGATAATATAAGAAATAGTCAGCAATCAAAAACACATAACTGAAATCAGCCAAGTCCTCAACAATACCGGATAGTCTACACTCATCCCGATGAGTATATTCCAAACTTTTCCTTTATCCTCCATCAAGACGAACAGCTACGATGGAGAGATTTGCAAGGTAACATTGTGTTACCCCCAGATCGATCAGTCCCTAACATGCTTCTCCGTGCTTTGACACAGATCGGCATGACCGAGTTATATGCTGAATACGTTGTAGAAGACTTTGACATGAGGGATTATCATCCCATAGCTACACAATGTATGAGGGATGCAAGGCAGGAGAGCCAACATACACTGTTGAAGGG
>MNCI01005898.1:207806-239311 GCA_015680685.1 Gnetum montanum
GTCGTTCTCTTTTCTTGCACTCCAAGTCTTGGGATTTGATGGCGTTGAAGTATGGCCCGGAGTTTCTCCTCTTGTAAGGCCTTGAGTGCCTTGGCATGCATGTAAGTTTGCACTTATGCCATAGAGGTAGCCCAGAAAGCCTTCTCTTTTTCTTCTGCCACCCTTTTATTCTCTGTCAATAGTTTATTAAGTTGCTTGATTCTGAAAGTGTCCAGCTGGTTCTTAGCAACTTTTGGCCTTGTATTCGGAAGGTTTAATACTTCCAAAATGGCTTGAACAGAGAATTCAATAGTCACACCACAAATGTTAACTATGGTGCCTTCTTCTTTATTGTGCCAAAATTGGTACGTTTCCCCCAAGTACCAGGTACCACTTTCAAAGAGGGTATCTCCTACTTCTGCCTACCCAGACCATACAGTAGGAGGATCTTCTTGATGAATGCTAAATAATTGTTCCTCCTATTCTGCATGTTGTCTGGTAGGATCTTGTCTTCCACCTCTCCAAGATCGTTTGATCGCACCTTGAGGAAGACCTTCCTATTGTCTATGTTTTGGGGCCATCTGCAATCACACAGGATCAATTGTTAGTAAGGTTGTTACCAAAGTTAGGTTATACCTTACTGCATGCCTTAATAGATTTACTTTATTTCCATGTGATATTAATTATTTGAAGAACATGTCCCTGAAAGATTATAGTGTTGAGTCCTCTTTGCTTAGGTGGTTTCCAAATTTAATTTTTTGGTATAGCTAAGGGGATGAAATTGTTTTTGACACATTCTATTCTTAATTTTAGAACTAATTACCCTTAAATATGTCCTTTGGGTGATGATGAATTTCAAAAAATTTATGCACTATTCGGCATGTGCCCCCTCCCCCACGACTAAGCTGAACACTCTGAGTTCAAGTAGGTTCAAACGGAATGAAAATCAGAGTACTAGCGAGCGAGTTATGGATATGAAAGCAAGGGATGCGCAATTGCAAGTCGTAGAGAGAAATTTGAAAAACTTCCCCTGCGTGAACAGTTGCAAATAATGTTGATTAGCACAGGGGGTCATGTATATATATTTTTATTGAAGTTAGGGCACTTAGATAATATACCTAATTTTTAATATTTCTTTGAAATTAAACAATATAAACTAAGGACATCTGAATGATTGTTAAAGGGTTCCAGGGTAATTCAACTAGTTCTGAAGGCATGAAAATTATGATGGTGTGGAATTTATCAATAAGGACCTCAGATGGTAGAGAAAAAGGCTATGTGATGGTAATAAGGGAAAGAAACTTATGAAAAATTAAGCTGAGGGTAAGAAATTGTGTGTTCTAGCTAGAGAATTAATGAAGATTACAACAAAATTACACAAGTGGGTCCTCCCCAAAGCAGGTTTCAACCTATTATGCCCTTGTGTAATCATAGTTAAAGTGTCCGTGGGCACTAGAAGGGTTAGATGTAATCTGCACTAACTCCACAAAACACACACATGTAAATATCACTGAAATGAGATGAAAATTCTATGCTATACGGGACATGAGCTACAATTACACGAATAGTGAGATGAGACGAAGTATAGAAAGGGATTGTAGAGATTGGGACATGAGGTAACTGACCTAGGGCACAATGAATCCTGCGTGTAAGCATGATTAATGTGTCATTAACCTATCATTCCAAGATCAAGACCAAGTCCATTCCTCTAAACAGTGACATCACATGGTTTCATCCCATGATGAACAACTATGAGAGTACCATGACAACAAGGCATACGATCACTTGGCATTGAGTACAAGGGAGGAGTGATTTTTGTTTTATGGCACTTTTCTTTCTCTTTTTCTTCTTCTTTCTTGTGTTTTTTTTCACTTGACTGAATTTAGAGAAGCCACCAACCTTCAGGCATGGATGCATGTCTTTCCAGTGGAACCCCCTAGAACAGCATTGATTTTCAAGTGCCCTTTTTGATTACTCTTACTCCCATTTTCATTAGATCTACAAGGATCTTAGTACAACCAAGTTGCATGATAACACCCATAGACGTTACCAACAAGAATCCACAAGTCCCCTTGATGTCACACCCTAATCATTCCCTCTTGGTTCATCCTTCTTCATTCTGGGTACAATGGCACAAAATTAATTTTAAGTTTTAGAAATTTCAAGAATATCACTGTACCCATGAACAGACCCTCTTATTTATAGAGTGGATGAGTGGGTGTAGTGGGCTCACTATTTCAAATAATTGGCTACTCATGACTTAATAACATGAAACACACCTCAACCAATGATCCACATTAGTGTTTTATTCGTAGATGAGATTACTTACAAAAACGTGAAAACAAAAACACACAAAAAGATAAAACAAAAAGTGGAAAAATGAAAAACTGAAAAATAAAAAGTTGTAAAATTAAAGAAAATGAAAAATATTTATTAATCCTACTTGTTATTGCAATGGGGAATATCATTAATTTCTATACAGGAACCTTGTATGATCTAACTAATCTAGATGACTAGCACCGTCCCCAAAAACGGTGCCAATGATGAGCGGTGAGGTACCCCTACGCTCAACCATACGAATACGAGCGTTTTCACATGCGATCCGGTCAAACTCCATTGATGGACTAGTTGTGGCACCTAGACAGTTATCCTTATGTCGCAGTTCGTTGTCTTCCCACCTGGAATATTATTTATATTTGTCACGTATGGTTTAGTCCAGAGTGAGGTGTATGATGTGTTCTAATTCTAATGCTACTCCTGATGACAGTGGAAAATAAGATTAACTAAGCTAAGCTAGAAGGGAAAGGGTAAGAGAATCTATTCTAGCCTAAGTGCGACGAGCAACCGATTCCTTGATCAACCGTACAGATCTTGGACTTCGTGCACGACTACCATTGGGACTACCAAACGTAGGTCCTAGGTACGCCACTGGGATTACCAAGCACAGATCCCAAATACGCCACTACGATTACCAAGCGTAGATCCTAGCTATGCCACTGGGCTACCAAGTAGTCACACTTAAATGCTCGTAACCAAGTCATACTCGTTCCGCTTCTAGAAGTTTAAGGGTGAGAAAGACTAATCGCGATGAGCAACCGATTCCCTGACTAACTGTACACATTCGTAAATGTTCATAATCAAGTCATACTCACACTGTGCTATGAAAGAAATAAATAACATTAAATAAATAAACAACAAATAAATAACAAAGTGAATGCTGCAATGATGAAGTAATCTTGATCTTTATTGCCGGTCATGTGCGTGTCCAAGTACGTCACACTTGAATAAAGACACCGTACAACTACATTCACCACACTGCCGGCAGACACTGGAAAAATAAACTAACTATGGAGGGATCAAACTACCAGAGTTTCACTACAATCTAACTAGGATGCCAAATGAGGGAGAGCCACCTATTATTTGTAGAAATTGCGACTGACCGCGATATCGCGTACGCGATATTGCGGGCAGATGAGATATCGTGTACGCGATATCGTGGCCCATGAGATATCGCATACGCGATATCGTGACCCATGAGATAACATGGGTGCGTTGACGCGACTGTCAGCAATATGAGCAATTTCATGTCTCATCAACCTTTATCAAGTTTTAAGGCACCATGCCCCCATGACTTAAGGTGAATAGAAAAATTATGACTTAGTGCATTACAAACATGAGAATGAGTATCATTGGAGGTCTTGGTTTTGAGCTTTATTTGCTCATGGGGGCTTTTTCTGATGTCCCACCATGCTTCCTCATCTAAGCATCTTCTTGGAATGCTTTCCTTACATTCCCATAATGGCTTAAACATGCACAAAAGTGATAGAAGAATTTAGAAAACTAATTGTTAGCATAAATCCATAGAATAGGCCTCCTTGACTTATTCTCAAAAAATCAATGACATTTATCTACTTGGGGCAAATTGATCTTCCTCATTCTTCCAACATCTCTTTGCCAATACAAAATTCAGTCCAACACCTACACAAGTGTTAAAAAGCATCACCCAATAGATTAACTACCATTAATATCCAAGATTGAGCAATTGTGCCAAAAAAACATTTTTTCATTCATGTGAAACTCCAAATAAGTAGTAGCAGTATCTATATCAACTACATCCTCTTCATCATGAAAGAAAATTTCATTATTACAAATAGCATTCACACTTACAATCTCCTTACAACTAGGAAGCATCAATGAAGAATTCAAATTACCAACCTCACTATCAATAGTAGTGGACAAAAGCCTAAACTTATGATTATCTTGCCTTATAGTCCAACTATTATTTTTACTATTCAAAACATCTTTCTTATCATAATTTCATGGTCTACCAAATATGAAACTTGAACAATTAATAGGTAATACATCACAAAGAATTTGATCATGAAAACTTCTAATGGAATAATCAATAAGGCACTATTCTTTAACTTGCTTATAGTGATTCTTCATTAACCAATGTACTTTGTATGGATTAGGCTAAGGGATTGTAGATAACTATAATGATTTGAATACCTTGGTAGAAATCACATTTTCTTATGCTCCACCATCAATGAGCACACTCAATGAATGATCCTTAACATCATAATGACTTCTAAATGAACTCTTCCTCATAACATCATCATTGGCACAAACATGTCTAACAAAAGTGCAACTATTCAATTTACTTTGGTTAATAATATGTGAAGGCTCATGCTCACATACCTTCTTTGAAGATGTAGGTTCATCATCTTGCATTGTTTTAATTTCCTTACCCTTATAGGCATTCTTCTTTGGCTTTGTGCATTCCCATTATTTATGACATGATTCACCAGAATTATAACATATATCTTTATCATTATCTTTATCTCTTGGAGACTGTTATATTCTTCTTCCCCTTCTAGGAGAAGTAGATTCCATTTCCTTCTTCTTGGGCTCATCTTAATCATCCTCGGATGATATGTTTGACTTGTGAGCTGTGAGTTTCATATCCTTTTCTTGTGATCTTTGTCCTTCTTTAGGCCAAATTTTGTGATTTTTGTTTCATTTTTGAGAGCAAGATCATAGGCTACATCACAAGTATCAAGCTTATAGAATGCTAATTCTTATTGATATTGCATTCTTAATCCATTAATGAAATTAGAAACTTGCTCATACTCATTACAATGAACATTAGCCATTTCCAAGGCTTTACAAAAGTCAACATAAAAATCCTTTACTTCTTGATCTTCTTGTTTGAGAAATTTCAGGTTCTTGATGGCTTCATGATGGAGGGATGTCTTCTCAAACTTTTACTTTAGCATGAATTCCATGAGTTGCCAACTCTCAATAGGTCTTTCATGTTCTTCAAGGTATTTAATACATTCCTTGTCCCACCATTTAGCTGGCAATCCTTTAAGTTTTCTTTCAACAACATGAATCATTGTCTCACTGGAAAGTTGCTTAATTAAAAAAAAAAAAAACTTATTCATAGTTCTAAGCCAAGAAAGAAAGAAATCTATACCTTCAATACCTTTAAAAATGGGAATATCCACATGAGGAACTCTTAAAGCACTTCTTAACATCTTTACAAATCTTTCATCATCATTTTCTTCATTATTAAAAAGAAACCTTGGCTCATATCTTTGAGTTCTAGTCCCTTCTTTCCTTGGAGTTCTTTGATCATGTCTTCCTCTTGATCCTTGCTGTGATGCAAAATGATTCTTGTCTTTAATCTCCTTTTCACTTTTTCTTGCAGTTTCTTCAAAATATTGGTATTTGAAGGCCCTTACTTTGGGAAGAACTTCTTGCATTCTAGCCACAAAAGCCTTGAAGGAGTCATTGAGCTTTTGAATCTCTTGTCCAAGATCTTGATTAGTATTCTTCTTAGGAGCCATACTTTTCTGCCAAACTCTTATAGATGTGTGGATTCCTCTAAAACTTTGCTTTGATACCATTCTAGTGTAGGGGCTGCACCTCATTAGATTCCAATAAAACCCAATCCACAACTTCCAAGAAACTCTAGCTTAAAAATAAGAACAACACAATGAAATAGAGAAAAAACTTCTTATATTAAGAAAAATCTGAAAATACATAGAACATATATGAAATATGAGGAGCCAAGCTCAACTCACAACTCTCACAAGGATCTTAGAGGCCATACTTATTCCCTCTCAATCATCAATAGCTCACCATGGAGCCCAAGCTTAAGATAAAAAACTTATAAGCGATTCCATTAACCTCTCTCAAGTGCTCTTCCTTTTCTCTCACTCAATTTCTTACACAAGCTCACCTCTTGAAAAGCTCTCTATCTTACTCTTAGTCTGGGTTATGTACTAACAATGGTGAATTACTTCTATATTTATAAGCAACTAGAAGACAATAAGCCTAAAAACATTTCATCAACTCAACTTGATATTTTTTAGATGTTTTCCAAGTCCTCTCACCTTCTTCCTAGCTATTTCCATCTTTCTTTGTCTATTTCCTTCTTTTTTTGGCTGTTTCCCAAATTGGGATGGACATTTTTTGAAGTTTCCCCATCCATCTAGGTTGTTTCTAACTTTGCTAGGACATCTCCTATGAAAACCCAGCTCTTAGTTGGGACACCTACTATTTTTCTGGGACATCGCACCTAGACTTGGCACATTCCAAATTTTTGTGGGATGTCTCACTTAAGATGTTGTGTGCATAGGTCGGATGTCTCAATTGGGACATCTCACCTACTAGGACTAAACACAAAAATGCCTATTTTGATTTATGAAACCTCCAAATGTCTCCAAACAAGTTCCCATATACCTTGGGACTTCTTAAACTCATCAAAGTTAGCCCAAAACACCCCAAAATAGGCCAAAACATCTAGGAATCATCATCAACAAAATCAACACAAGAAGTCACACATTAACAGGACACACTCATTTGCATCTTCTTCAAGCTTGAAAACTGCAAAACATTCATGTGGGGTAGAATAATGAAATTGGAAGAGGTGTTTCTAGACCACATCACCTCTTTCAATCTTCTTATCATGGCTACTATCCTTGTCTTCATATTTGGACTTAAATTCTTTTTCAGATTTGGATCCCTTCTTCTTTTCCTTGGATGTTTATTTTCTTTTGTTTTCAAGTCCACTTAATTTCTTCTCAACCTAGAGTGCTAAATCATAAGCCTCATTGAGAGTTTTTGGCTTATAAAAAGCCAACTCTTGCTTGTATGCCATTTTGAGATCTCCTATAAAGATTCAAGCTTATTCATACTTCTCCTAGTTTACCTTAGCTTGATGGAATAGATCATAAGATTTGATGTGAAATTCTTTGACATCCTTGACACCTTGCCTTAGCAATTTTAACTTCATGATAGTCTCTAACAATCCTATTCAAATTTACTTTTCAACCTATGATGAATTGTATTTTTTTTGGCTCCAATATCGAATACCTAATATTGGGCCTTAAGAAGTTATGTTAGATATCTCATATTGGGGGATGTGCGCTAGCCTATAAATATAGCACTTAGGCACACGGTTTAAGCATAAGTTTTTTTCATAGCATAGCAAAGCTCTTGCAGTTTCTTTTCTTGAGAGTTATAATATTTTCCAAAGTTCCTGTAGTAGGAGTTAATGAGTGTATAAATCTTTATTCGAGCATAGTTGTACCGAAGCATGAAAATGTGTGTAGTAATAAAGACAAGCTTTCTGATTAAACCTTGTGGCACATTGGCTAGACTAATTATTTTATTTATGCATTTAATGTTTTGCATAATTTCCTTTAATGCTTCTAAGTAATTAAGCTAAATTAAGCTATCTAGATTAAATAGCAATCAATTAAGCACATAAGTGCAACCACTTCGAGCATGCACATGATGCTTGGTAATCCTAGCAATGCTTAACATTTGATAATCGAGCAGTGTTATATATGTTTAGGATGTGCATGGAAAGTGGGATTGGATACTTATGTTAGGATAGTTATTAATTAGCAATTAGATTAGTTAAATTGATTCATAAATTGAGTTTCAACTTCTTGTTAATCGTAGATGAATAAAATATAAAATAATAAAAATCATGTGCCTTAATTACACTTAACCATACAACTAAGCTTCACAAGTGTAGTTGGAAAGACAACAATTGTCATGATTAAATTTCATGTCCTAGAACTAGTGTACTTAGGAACTTAAGGTTTGCAGAATTTGACCAAATTGTGTGTGAATGCTTATGATGCATATGATTAGGTGTAGGGTATACTCACCACTCATCATTGGTGTCATTGCTAGGGACCTTTAGTTTGTTATGTGTGCTATCTAAGACTTAGTGAAAAATTATTTAACATCATTAGAATGAACCTTTAAGTCATATCATACATCAAAATAACTACAACAATTATAAGAGAGCACATTGCATTTCTTGTCTTCTAATATAAGTTTTCTTCTTCTCATAGGAGTGATTCTCTGCCCAAGTCTAATAGAGGATATCAGTAGGTGCCCCAGCAATATAGAGTGGTATATGCTCATCTTGATGAGTATTTTTCATCCTACACTAGCAGGAATAACTATGATGGTGAGACATCAAGGGAAACATTGTGTTACAGCCCAATCAATCCATTCCTACAATGCTCCAAGAAACTCTTATGTAGTAGGAAATACAAGGGCTTCATGCTAAATATGTTGTGTAAGATAGTGATGCCAGGGATTATCCTCCTATCGATGCATAATGTTTGAGGGATTGATAGCTAGAGCAGTGCTACGAGTTTATGAAGGCAAAGTGGTCCAATGATTCCTCATTCTTCATGTACCAAAAAGATGGTGGAGAACTCTTCTTTTGGGGTTTTTCATATAGAAAAACTTCTCTCTTTGACTTTAGTGAAGGAGGTTAAAACTAGAACTTGCAGTCCGCAATCCATAATCCTAGTTCTGGCAAGAATGGATCCCAGGACAAAGGGGGATCCAAGAAGGAGAGTCATGGTAGTGATGTGGGTGAGTAGCATGATCATGTTCATGGCCACAACCACCAAAGATGGGGTGGTAGGCATTGTGATGGTGCTAGTCCTTCTTCCTCTTCACCTTTGTTGTCATCTTCTTTCTCTTCTAGCTTTGAATGCAATCGTAAGGGATGCGATCATTATGGAGGTGAATAACGAGACCAAGATGATCATAGGGACCATTGGGCAAGTCAAGATCCAAGGTGCAAGCATTGAAGAGAGGCCCATCACCACGAACAAAGGGGTAGTAGAGGGCATTGTAGGCATCAGGATCATGGCTACAATGAGCCTTTGCTCACTACCCAGAGTATGCTAAACATCACAAAGGTAGTAAGAATTCTTACAAGGCACATAAAGGATAAATGGATCAAGAGGCTAGATGTGAACAATATTCCCAAATTCGAAGGGGGATATAACTCAAATTTGCAGAACCATTTTTAGGCCTTTCATAATGCATGTACCTTGCAAAACATAGAAAATGATTAACAAAAGCTTAAGTTGTTTCCCATGACACTTGTTGAAAAATCAGAAAGTTGGTACCAGTCCTTAGAATTGGAATCCATTAGATTGTGGAGTACAATGCTTAAACTATTTAATAATAAATATCAGATGTACTCTTGAGTGTCCAACTTGAGGAGGCATATCTAAGGATGGAAACAAGGGACACATGAATCCTTGGACGTAGCCATGGGTTGATACTATTCTCTATTGCACAGATGTCTTGGCCATGGTTATTCTCAATAAGAGCAACTTTGTCATATCATAGATGGACTTTGATCAGAAACAAGGAGAACTCTCCAAGTATATGCCCAAGGATAATAGTCAGAGTTAAGATCCCATTAGATCCAATGGTTGATTGAGTAGGTAGTAAAAAAAGAAGAAGAGTTGAGAAAATGCAAAAGTATTGAAGAATATAACTAAGATCCTTCTATTTGCAAGAGGGAGGTCTAATTTTTTGATAGTGAGGAGGAATCATCACTTGATGAGGTGGTGAACTGGAAAACCTTATTAATTCAAAAATTTACCTCTAAAATTTTGGCCAAGTTAGATTAGTCATGGGACTTTATGGATAGCAAATTTCAAGTTGTCTTAAAAATTGGTGAAGAGTCCAAGGAACAAGGTAGTCATTGTGATCGTAGGAGGGGAAAAGAAGCTGAACATGCCAATCGAAGGGGTAAGGGCAAGATTATTATAATAGAGGAAGTTGCAGAAATTGAATCAGATGATGATGGTGGGTGTGACATCTACCAATATGAACATCCTAAGGAATGTTGCTGTATCGTGTCACACTTACAAGAGTCTAGGATGTATGCTTTGAATTCATGACTAGCAAAAAAACAAACACCCAGAAGATTGCCTTATCCTCAAGACAATCCCAAGTAGTTCCATCAACAATAACAATATTATCCAAGTGGAACTCCACTGCAACTGTATAATTAGTATCAATAGCGGCAACACCCATAGTTATGGGCGTTGCCACTACCAAGACAATAGTATCCTTATGGAAAATGAGATCCATATGGTTATTACGTTTAGCAACCCCTATTTCCATGTGACTCTTCTAATCATGTTTCTCCTTTCCAACATCAAGACTACCCTCTCAAATACTATAGAGCTCATTCTCCACATTCCAGTAGGGATACCACATTCTATCCTTATCCTTCTCCTATTCCTACACCTATTCCTCCATCCCCAATGTAGCTACCACTTTCTCCATCCATGCAGGATGAACTTCTAGCCTAGCTGTAGAAACGCAATGCTACCAAGGTCATTAATTTACAACTGGTTCATCAACTTAGTGGTTTGGAACCTCATGCTCGTAAAAGACCATTCTTTTGACCCAATAGTCCTACTAAGCCCTCACAGACTTAAGTGGTTGATCACCCTACTTCTATTTCATCCTTTACAAATCATTCCATCAGGTACCCTTCAAACTAAATACCCCTTATAATCCATATTGTTATTTTCACTTATGCCATATTTGATTGGATTTGGGCTAGCAACCTTCCTAGGAAATTAGCTGATCTTAGGAGTCCTTTTAACTATTTTCATATTACTTGGAATGAACCATGTAAAGCTCTTCTTAATTCAAGCTCCAGTGTGAACTTGATTTCTCATAAGATGAATACTACTTAGAACCTACCACCTCTCAAGAAGAGTAATATTTGATTGAAATTGGCAGACTAGTCCATTACTGTTCCATTAGGAGTGGTAGAAAACATTGTAATCACTGTTTATAGGTAGTCTTATTATTTTGATTTCCTAGTAGTCAAGGTTGAAAATTGTAAGGGGGACTTCCCAATCATTATGGATAGGACATGGCTAAGCATTGTTGATGTAAGAATAGGCATCAAAGATCTTTCCCTTAAAATATCTAAAGAAAATGCATTTGGGAGGATCAAGAAGAAGCAAATTCCATGGATTACATATAACTATACAGGGTGCAATTGCGTGTAAAAACTTTCATATGTGAAACAAGCATCTATTTTCGCATGCAGGAAGTGTGTAGATGAAGTAGATATTCAAAGAGGTCTATACATAGGAACCACAAAACAAGAGAACACCCAATGGCTAACCACTAATTTTGAAAGGAAAACAATGTGCATGGAACCTACTGAGAGCTTGACATGCACTTTTGTTGTAAGCATGGATGACCTGGAGTCAGTGCATCGCCAACTCTTCGATAATGCAAATGATGATACCTATTGGGGAGTGTTGGAAATTTTTGAAAATTTTAAACAAAATCCCCTTGAGTTGAAAAATCTACTTGTTGGCATGGAATATGCATTCTTGAAAAATGGGAAGCTAGTAATAATCAATGCAAACCTTGCTCTTGAACAGAAATAGATGCTGTTGAATGTGGTTGACAAATGGTCAACAACATTTGCTTGGTCATATCTTGAACTCATACATATTGATCCTAGGATATGTCAGCATCATATCTACATTGATCTAGCCATAAAGCCAAAGAGATAGCTACAATAGTGCTTGAATCCCAAATTGAAGTAGATCGTTAAAGAGGAAATCAAACAACTCCTCAAGGCAAGGTTTATCTATCCCATTCTAGATAGTGAGTGGGTTAGTCCACTCATGCTTGTGCCAAAGAAAGATGACAAGTGGCAGGTCTGCATCAATTTTTTGTTGTTAAACATGGCAACATTCAAAGATCATATTATGTTGCTATTTGTTGATCAGGTCTTGGATACCATATTTGGGCATTGTTATTATAGTTTTTTGGATGGTTATAGTGGCTATAACCAAATCCAGATCATGCTAGAGGATTAGGCCAAAACAACATTTATGAGTCCTTGGGGGACTTTTGCATATTGAAAGATGCCATTTGGTCTGTGCAATGCCCCTACTACATTTCAATGCATGGTCTTAAGTATTTTTTAGTAGCAGGGTGGAAGTCATCATGGATGACTTCTCCACCTATGGAGATACATTTGAGCAAGCCTTGGATTGTCTTAAGTAAGTGCTCAAAAGATGTGTGGAGACCAATTTTTAGCTTAATTGGCAAAAGAGTTATCTAATGGTCTAGGAAAGAAATATATTAGGGCACAAAATATTACAAGCAGGGATTGAGGTCGACTCTAAAAAGAGAAGGGTCATCCAAGGAATTACCTACCAATTAGAAATTGTAAAAGATATTTGGTCATTCCTTGGACACACTGGCTACTACTAGTGATTCTTAGAGGATTTCTTTAAGATAACAAAATCATTGGTTGAGCTAACAAAGAAAGATGCTCCCTTCATTTGGACCAAGAAATGTGAAAAATACATTCTAGAGCCTCAAGTAGAAGCTTGTAGAGACTCCAATTCTATGAGCACCTATCCAGTTCAATCCATTCCATATAATGATAGATGTATCTAATTATGCCTTTGAAGCTGTGCTTACATAGCTGGGTGATAAGACACATCCATATTACATTCACTATGCAAGCCAAAGCATTGTGGATGAATATCTAAACTACACCACCACAAAAAAGGAATTGATGGTAGTGGTGTTTTGTTTAGAGAAGTTCAAGTACTATATGCTTGGATACAAAGTGTTTATGCACATGGATCATAGTGTAATTCACTTCTTGATGAATAAGCCAATGGTGAGCCCCATGTCATATGATGGCTAGTGATCTTGCAAGAATTCGATCTTACAATGGTAAATCAAAAGGGAATTGAGAATGTGATCGTTGACCATTTGTCTCAGTTGTGATGGGATAATAAAGAGGAGGAAAGCCCATTGCTGGATCAAATTCTTGATGAACTTCTCTTTGTCAAGGCTATAACTGAATAATTTCCCACTAAGTGTAAATGGTACAATGGCATTCTCACCTATCTTCTCACTCAAGATATGCCACAAGGGTTGAACATCTAGAAGAAACAATAGTTTCTTCACTAGGTGAAATGCTTCTTGGAGATATATGGACACCTCTATAAGGTGTGTGCTGGTGGCCTAGTTCATTGGTGTGTCCTTGATGTTGATCAACTATGCATTCTATAGAATGCTCATGAAGGTCCTTATGGGGGCCACTATGCTAGGAGACACACGACCATTAAAATATTGATGGTAGGGTATTATTGGCCAACACTTTTCAAGGATGCTCACCAACTTGTCCACTCTTATGAATGTTGCCAATGAGATGGTGGAATGATTGCTCAAATGGAGGAATCTTAGTAGTGGATTCAACCACTGTAACCCTTCAACATCTAGGGCATTAAGTTCATGGGTTCTAACACACCCATGTCAAATGGAAAGGCGTACATCATAGTCACTATTGACTATTGTATGAAATGGGCAAAAGTAGTAGCCTTCACCAACTGTACATCTTCTATTGTTGCTTAGTTTGTACAAAAAATGTTGTAAATAGGTTTGATGTGCCACATGCATTAATTTTTGATAATGGAACCCAGTTTACAAGCACTACCTTTTGGAAGCTTGTGCAACACTTGAGGGTTGAGCATAAATTAACAACACCTTATAATCCTTAAGCCAATAGTCAAGTTGAGATTACAAATAGGAAAATCACTATGATCTTAACTAGAATAGTTAGCAAATATAGGAGGGATTGGAGCACAAAAATTAATGATGTCCTCTAGGCCTACTACTCCACCTAGAAGCTTCCTATAGGCTACTCTCCCTATGAGCTTGTGTATGAAAAATTGCCAACTCTTCTTATTCAATCCAAGTTTTGTACACTTTTGACAGCCTATGACCTTAACCTTAACTTAAGTCTAGTACAAAAAGAAGATTAATAAATCTAAAATTGCTAGACAAAAATCGATTGGTGGCCTTATCATCTAACAAGTTGCACAAGGCATTTAATAAGAAATGCCATGACCTTAGAATTAGAAAAATCAAATTTCAACTAGGAGATAAGATCCTTTACTAGAACCTAGACATGTACCTGAATGAACTAAGTTCTAGACATTGTGGGAAGGACCTTATATCATTTACAAAATGTTTCCTTCTAGGGCCATGTTGATCTACAAACCTGAGAGCCCAAACAAGAAGTAGCTAGTCAACACACAACAAGTCAAACATTCCATATGCTTAACCAAGTCAATGCAACAAATGCCTCATTTGATGGATAACCACACAATCTTTTAGATCTCCTCTTTTCAACTTAGTCATGGGGAAGATAGCCATTTGTGATAGCTATATAAGTGACTCCTCATTTTTTTTCTCTTTTTGTTTTACACCTTGTTATTTTTACAACTTTTTGTTTTACACCTTCTTTATCTTACACCTTTTTGTTTTTACATTATTAATTTTTTCTAATTTTTGTTTTACAACATCATTAGTATGTTTTATTTTTCTTAAATAGTTTACAATTTCTTATATATTTTCTTTATTTTGGTATGATTTTCTTATTGTGTTTTAATAATAACCTACCTTATTGCCAATTGGGTACAATGTGGTTTGCTTGATGTGGGCATGTGCTATCTAGTTCTTTGTTTGTTGGTGTCTAGATTCTAGTTTTGAATTTTGTTATTGATAACTAGGACATGGTTTCTTTTTCATGAAATAGGCAACGAGTACATGACATCCACCCATCCATAGGCTCTATGGTTTTCTTTGTTCTGGAAGGTCCCTTTTCCATTAATAAAACTTTAACAAACTTTTAACCTTTGTAGTTTCTAGACTTGGAAAGATTCAAAGGTTTGAGCAGGGTGTGACTTCAAGGGGACTTAGTACTCTTTGTGCATTTTTTTCCTTTGATGCATGTATGTTTTTATGGATTTCTTACCATTCTATGTTGACCAATAATAGGAAGCTGAATAAGTCTTTACATGATGTGGTTCCCATTTCAAAAAAAAAAAAATAATGGGAATTCAAAGTAGATCCCTTAGAAAAAATAAACAAGCTACAAGCACTAGTTATAGGACTAGAAAGACATGTTATCCATGCTTGAATATCCCCTCTAACTAAGGCCCTTTCTCATTTCTTTCTTCTCTTTTCTTTTTAAATTAAGGAATAGTGGTTGTTTTGTGGGAGTGCTCTTATGTCTCAAGGGGGTGGATCGATCATAGAGTGGTAATGTGAGATCACTGAACATGGTTGGTTTTTGTCTAGACTAAGGATGGATTTTATTAGGTCACTTAACCACAAAATTCAAAAGGGACTTCATATGATCTTAATTGGGAACTCCATTTCACTTTCTCTCTCATCCATCTATGCTTTCCATGCCTCACCTCACTGCTAATGTTCATGCTGATGTTTGATGTCTTTGTTTGATAGGTCAAAATTCTTAGGTAGTTTCTTTAGGGTTTTCATAGTTAAATTTTTGTAACCATTAATCATCCATGGGGCCCACAAGCTCCTTGGTTTGAGGATATGAAAGGGCAACAAGGGACATGTGCTTACTTTGGGGAGGACCCACTTGCATACCTTTTGGTTAGGTTAGTTATCTTCTTTATCCTTAGACATTCTCACAATCAAATCCTTTTGCGTGCCCTATCAGTGACATCCAATTGTGCACATCTTCACAACATTTTTCAATGAAATCCTCTTTTTCTTGTTGTTGTAAATTCTTTAACCCTCTTCAAGTATTTCATCACATTTGGGCTTTTTAGAATTTAGTAATGGACCGCTTATCCATCACCCTATTTTTCAATTTTCTCACTAACACTATTAAAGGAATCAATCCACCATAATCATAATCTAGTCAAGTGTAACTATCGATGAGACAAGGTACCTAAAAGTTATATGTTACACATTACACACTAATTCATGATTGTTATGATTGTAGCACCATGTGACAAAGACCCTTCATGATCATTGAATCTTCATCCTCACTCTTTAACTACTAGAGGAATTGGATATCAATTTTGGCCAAGGTGTTTAATTTTATTGTCATGAACACCCAATTTTGTGAAAGATTGTAAATTCATACACTTGGGCACTTGGAGTCTCTCTATTTCATTTGAGTTAGTTTGCATATTAGTCAATAATCCCATACCTTCCCAATATTTTTGTAAGGGACTTGTTCCTCCTTTTATTTAGTTAAGAAAAAGTTTTTATTTAGTCATTGTATGATGAATTGTATTTTATTTGTCTCTAATATTAGTGCCCTAATATTGGATACCCTATATTGGGACCTAAGAAGCGATGTTAGATATTCAATATTGTGGGATGTATGCTAAGCTATAAATATAGTGCTTGGGCACATAATTTGGGCATAATTTTTGTCATAGCATAGCAAATCTCTTACAGTTTCTTTTCTTCAAAGTTAGAGTATTTTCCAAAGTGCCAAAAATAGGAGTTATTGAGTGTACAGATCTTTATTCAAGCACTATTGTACCTAAGCATGATAGTGTGTGGGGCAATAAACATGAGCTTTCTAATCAATCCTTGTAGCAACTTGGCTAGACTAATTATTTTATTTATGCATTTAATGTTTTGCACAATTTCCTTTAATGCTTCTAGGTAATTAAGATAAATTAAGCTAGCTAGATTAAATAGCAATAAATTAAGTACATAAGTACAACCACTTCGAATATGCGCATGAAACTTGGTAATCCCAGCAACGCTTAACATTTGGTAACCCAGTAGTGTTATATATGTTCAGGATGTTAATTAGCAATTAGATTAGTTAAATTGGTTCATAAATTGAGTTTCAACTTGTTGTTAATTGTAGATGAATAAAATATAAAATAATAAAAATCACGTGCCTTAATTACACTTAACCATACAACTAAACTCCACAAGTGTAGTTGGGAAGACAATAGTTGTCATGATCAGATTTCACATTCTGGAATTAGTGTACTTAGGAACTTAAGGTTATCAAAATTTGACCAGATTATGCATGAATGCTTGTAATTCATATGGTTTGGCATAGGGTATACTCATTACTCATCAACCTGCCTTTCATCAGATCCTAATCTTTGATGAATTGACCATTTCATGTTTCATAGCTTTGGGACTCCTTTTCTGACCAAGTAAAAGTCATGCATTCTAAGCTACATTCAAAAATAGGTTTCCTTAAGTTATTTGATACCTCTTCCAACTTAAAATGCTTTTCAAGTACTTTCAGCAAATTTGCACAAGCATTGTTACCATCTATAGTATTTAGAGTCTTCAACTCACTGTACAGAAGTATAACCAAATTTATGAGTGCTCTAGCAAGCCTTTCTTTATCTTCCTCATCAAGCTTGCCTAAAAAAGAAGTATTAACCATAGTTGAAGTCCTTGGAATTCTCATATAAGGAATAGGATTCCCTCCTATTGGAATACTTGGCTAATGGGTTCCTACTCTCCCATACCTAGATTGTCCTTCCTCATCTTCTACTCCATCTCTACCTAGTTGTGAAACTTTTTCATTTGAATGTGCATGTTCTTTACTTCCATGTGTCTAGATATGGATAGGGCCATCATTTCTTTGTATCTTTCTATTAATTTTATGCAATCAAGCAACCATCATCTAGAAAGCATACTTCATGCTCTCGAGGTTTCTATTGAGAGCTTGCACTTGTTTCTTCTTAGGTATCATTTGAAATTGATAAAATCCTAAACCAATTCCAAGAAATAATAAATACAAAGCTCTAATATTAATAATTCTAGAGTAGGTTGATAAGCAATGGAGCATACAACACCCAACCATATGAGATATGAGTGTTCATGTACAATCTTGGTCAAACTCTGTAGATAAGGCAATGTGATTATACTAGTAATTGGTTAGCATTCATATCGTTGTCTTCCCACATGAGGTAGTAAAATCAGTGTGTATGGTTTAACTAATGATGAGGTATATTATATTGATGTTGTATTGGCCATTGTGCTCCTAATAAACATGAAGTAAAGGTAAAAGTTTCTAAATCTAAGTAATAGTAAAACAAATCTGAACTAGCCTATGTGATGAATAGTCGGTCTTGATCTTTCTATCACACCTTGGACTTCGTGCAACTACTACTAGGATTACCAAGTACTACACTACTATGCATACCAAGTGATAGTACTACTAGGTTACCAAGTAGTTACACTTACATGCTCAAGACAAATTGTACTCATTCCTATTAATGACGTTAAAAGTAAATTGCAAGAAATCATAAACATTAACTATGAAAATAGTAAAATAGTAAAGTAATTAAAAATAGAAATAAAACTAAGTGTTTCTATAGTGATGGAAAGTAATCTTGATCTTTATTTTTGATCATGCAATGCATCCAAGTACATCACACTATAGGCACACACTGCTAAATACTAAATTCAAGAAAAAAATTGAAATAGTTATGTTACTAAGTTATCAAATCATTGTAGATTCATGCATCCAAGTATTGCTAATATAGGCTGGCATGCATCCTATGATCTTATTTATACGTTATGATATTGTTGATATAGGCTGGCATGCACATAAATATATGTTATTGTATAAATAAGATCACAAGATGCATGCCAGCCTATATCAGCAATATCGTAACTACAATATTGTTGGCTCAAAAGTTTTGGATTTACCATACCCCAGGACTAATTGAAAACTCATCCTTGAGTTAAAAAAAATGAGGATTGAGGTTGTTACAAAATTGGGAGGTAGATTTACATGACCTTGAAATCTATATACATGACTCTCTAGTGCTGTAGTGGAGTTTACAAAAATGAATACATGACATGACAATTTTAACAAAGAATGAAAAACAAAATCTGGCAAGGTTGAATGTAGGCTTATGTTGTTCTAGGTGGAGGTGGCTCTTCCATAGGTTTCTTTCTCTTATCATCAAGCTTCTTGAATTGGTATTTGTTTAGGAGTGCCTACAACTTCTCTTATTCCATTCTTAGATTGTGGATCATCCATGCTAATGAACCAATGTTTAATGGATTTGACACATTCCATGGACATGATAGTTGTTAAAACATTTGATTAGCTTTAACATATCATGTTGCAAATTGTCATTACTCTTCTTCAAAAGGTCTAGCCTTTTCTTTGAGTTCATGATAGTCCATTAATCTTTTGGCTAGATTCATTGTTACATCCTTTTGCCCTTGGTAGCCAACCTTGATTGCTTCTAGTTTTGAGTTTGCAACTTGAAGTTTTTGTAGAGTGTCTTTTCTCTCTACAAAATCCTTCTCATATAAAGATAAGTGGTTGCTACTTGTTGTTCTAGTTCATTTTTGGGCTTGCTTGCTGTTAACATGGCCAAATTAGCATACCAGAGGTTTTCTAATGCAATGTATTCTTTTAAGTCTTCTTTTTGTAGGTTTTTATTTTTCACTTCTACTTAATAGATCTGGGCCATGCTATCTAAGATGGGTTGCTAATCAGAATTTTGTGTTATAACCGAACTGATTTTGGCCTTTGCCATTTGGATCTCTTTCTCATTTATCTATTTATACATGCCCACTTGGTCTCAAAAGTGTTCTTTGAGCCTTTCATATTTCCTGGCCTCATTTTGCCATGTGCTAATTTTGATAGCTGATTTTTGTTTAATGATGCACACCTCCTCCATAGAAAGGGTTCTATTTTTCTTACGAGGTAGCTCATATCTTGGTTGATCCTCATCAGTTGCTCTCTCACTTGATGGATACTTTCTTCTAGAGTTTATTTTTTGCTTTTCTACTATGGTCAACCTCATGTTGTCTACAATGAGTTGTTTATTTTCTTCTTGTAAGGTAGCAAGTTCTTTGGCATGGGCATATGATTAGGATTTGGCTATTGAAGCATTCCATATTTCCTTTTCTTTCTCATATGATATATCTTTGTTGCTTTTAAGGAGGAAATTGATCTACTCAGTTTTGAATTGTGTTAGTTGGTTTGGTGCTATGAATTAAGTTAGATCTTTTCTTTTTACTCTCAGGGCAATAAGCTCTTCTTGTACTTAGTGAAGCTCATTCTCAGCATGTTCTACCCTAGTTTTGGTCATGATTAATTTTCCTTTGGTGGTTATTAATTTAGACTGTGTTACAATGATATCACTAGGAATATCAAATAGATTTGTCATAACTTGTCCTATTTGCAATAGTCTATCCAACACATCTTCATGTTCTGCAGGAGTTATAGAGGTACTAGCTATCATTTGAGCATCTTTGGCTCTAGAAATATCAGTTGGTGGCACAAAAAGTACATTAAAAGACTCTTTACTGTGATCTATGATTACTTCTATGGCTCCTACTACATAATGATGCTACATGACCACAACTGTGGCTCCTTCTCCTGATTCAAGCATCACTTGGAATGATGCGGTGTTTTCAAAAATGTGTTGTGATCACTAGGCCTCTCCTCTTGACTACAACAATATTTTTCCACTAGTAGGATTGGTTGAAATGGTTGGCCTAATTGCATCATCAATAACTTTTAATAAATTAGCCTCTTCCCTATTTCCCCAACTGATGGTTTCTACGATTTTCTGTAGATGACTCATTGAAGACCTATAATCTTGTGATAGCAATGGTGGAACTTGTGGTTGTTGCTGATGCTATCTTTTGGGTTGGATAGTCTCATCAATTCCTAGTTGTTCTTCTAATTGGTCCTTTTTGGAAGGCACTGGCTTGAGCATTTCAACATAGGAAGCATTTTGTACCTTCCTTAATGCATCATTTGTATATCCTTGGATACAAGCCCATTTACATAGCTTCTAAACAAGCAAGGAAATGGAAGTGTTAACTTCCTTGCCTCTGTTTCTTTGATCTACCTTTGGATTTCTCTGAAGTAGATGTGAGTGATGTTTACATTGAATTTTTCCATTAATATTGCACTTCCTCTAGGGGCATATGTAGAGATTCTATTTAGTCTTTTGGTAGGAAATAGGTCATAAGTGCCAATTTTGAAATAGATATTTTCTTATACAATCAATTCACTGTATTCTTTATCTTTCTTGCCATACGCTCACTGTAACCACAACTTTCTAGTATCTATGTCAGATCTGGTTAATATATGTGCCACCTTTGGTTCTTGATTGGGCACATTCAATACCTTTGCAATTCCCTTAATTGAGTAAGGTACTAAGATTTCTTCAATTTTGACTGTAGCATCAACTTCTCGATTTTGCCAAAACTGGATTGTTTCTCCTAGATACCATTCTCCATTGTTTGTTAGAGTAGGTCATAAAGTAGATGACTAAAGTTTGGCCTTAACACCTTCTGGAGAAAACTCCAATAATGGATCAAAGTTAAGTTCCATAATTACTATCAACATGATGGATTTTTTTTAAATAGCTTGAAGGAATTCAGGTGACAGTGTAAGTTGTTGTCCTTGGATAGGTGTTGGTGGAACATCGACTTTTGCTTGAGTAGATTGGTCTATGGTAGGAGTTTTTTGATGAATGCTAAATAATTATGCTTCATGATCTCCTTGTTCTACTTGTGGATTTTGCTCATGCTCATCCTCTTCCATGGCCTCATGGTCTTTTGCTTACCAATTATGGGAGTTCTCCTTACACTCCTCTTTTTTGGGGGCATCTATAATCAATTAAGGGTTTGGAATTACTAGAATATTCTAATAAATGAGTAATAATTTGATACCTTACTCATACCCTTAGTCATATCAAGTTCTTAGTTCATTATGATTGTAGAGTTATGAGATTTTTCAATAACAACCCTACTAGTACTTTAAATGAGTGGTATGGTTAATTAGAAGTCTTCTTAAAATGGTGTTGGCCTTAACAAGAGTGGTTTACTTTAAAACATTCTCAATATCTTCCTTAACTTACCCCTATAATACCTTCCAGCTGTTAGCAATTTTGAAAAAGTTGACTCAAATTTTCCTTACCAGTAACCACCCATGACTAAGGTGATCACTCTAGGATCATGTAGATTCAAAAATCACATAAATCAGGGCAATAATGAGCAAGTTATGGGTGCTGGAAGTTGGAGTGTTAGAGCTATTTAGCTTGAAGGAAAAATTGGTAACAATTCCCTTCTTATGAAACTTAGAAATGAAAAATTTCTCTAACTTCCCTATGCTATATATAGATTTTATGCCTGTCATATTGTAAATGTGACATTGTAGATACGATATTGTAGGTGCCTGCGATATCATAGATATGATGTCACCATAGAAAAATCAAAATTTCTAAATGTTTTTCTTGGAAAAAATTGAGTCCCATAGGATGGTTGGAAGATATGCATCATGTTGAAAGGGTCTTGAGATGGAGATGATGCTTTAGTTGTGAAGAATGAGCATTGAAAGTCTATGATTAAGGAATCTTGGCTTATCAAAGAATATGAGGTATTGATGGAATGGATGAGAAAGAAAACATTGTTGTGCTATTAGAATGGATAGAGTAAGTGATATGGGAAGTATTTATTGTGATTTATTGGAATTGGAAGGTTCAAGATGATGTGGAATTACTTGGTAGGCATAAGATACAATAGTTATACAAGTGGGTCCTCCCCAAAGTAGGCTCTAGTCCTTAGTGCCCTTGTATAACCACACCTAAAATGGTCCTTAGGCACTTAAGGAGTTGAATGTAATGCATACATGTTTAACAAAATACACATATTAGTACCACCAAATTGGAAAAATAACTCTATGTTACTCAACATCATAAGTTATGATTATTCAAACAGTGAGATGAAATGGTTTTAGAATAGATTGTAGAAATCGGGACATGAGGTGTCTTACCATAGGAATAAAAAATTCTTGTGTTTTATTAGTGGTTAAGATAATCATTAACCTTTGTGTCCAAGATTCAAACCAAGTCTAGACCACATTCTAGTGACATCGCATTGTTTCATCTCTTGGAATCACAATCGTAAGATCATCAATGTTACAAGGAGTATTATCACTTGGCATATTTTCCAAGGGAGGAGTTTTATTCATGGCACTTTATTTTCATTTTTACATTTTTTAGAAGCCACCTACCTTTAGGCATGGGTAACATGTCTTTCTAGTGAAACTTCCAGAAATTTATTTTGTGCTCTTTTTTTTATCTATGTCAACCTTTTAAGGTAGCACTTATTTAACTCTTACTCCCATTTTTCATTAGATCTACAAGGATATAATACAACCTTAGTAACATGATAGAGCTTACAATAATAGTCTAAAAAGAATCCACAAGTTCCCTTAATATCACACCCTTTTCATTCCACTTGGTTGTTCACTTTTATGTCCAAGCATAATGATCATAAGTTTATTCTTAGTTTGATAATGGAAAGAATATCATTATAGCCATGATAAGAACCTCTTATTAATGGAATGGATGGATGGATGATGTGGGCTCACTATATAAATATTTAGTTCCTTATGATTTGATAACATAGAGAAATTTTCACTTTATTGGCCTACATCTTGCCTTTATTTAAATGTGTTTTATTAATGATAAAAAATTATTTACAAAAGGTTTAAAAACAAAGTATAAAAGAAATGGGAAAGATGGTAAAAATTATGAAAAAGTATAAAGAATGAAAAATATTAAAGATGTGGAAAATTGAAGAAATGAGAAAGTATAAAAGAATGAGAAAAATGTAAAAGAATGTGAAAAATAAAAAGAATTGTAAAAAAAAGAAAACAGAAAAATGAGTAAAGTACCTACAGCTGTAAATGGACACCCCCACAACTATTATGAGGATCAGGGAAATGGAAGATAGAACAAGTGGAAGACTAGTGAGTAGGTTGGGTAGATTTCTTTGAGTATTCAAAGTATGGTTTGACTTATTGGATGTTGACAAGGATAAGCTTATGTGGGTTAGATGGGTGATGAATATGTAAGACACCAAATGGATAAGTGACATGTACTATGTATGGTCCCTCTCGAAGTGTTTGAATTTTAGCCTTTTAAGGTAAATGACTAGGATTGTAATAGAGGACCTTGTCACTGGGTTGTATGATTACATTTATTATCTAGGAATCATGCCTAGGTTTGGAATAATACTTGTAAACTTCACTACCCATAAGTGCTACTTGTCTATTTTCATCTAAAATATTTAGATTCATTAGATGTTCCTTTTGTGCTAAACTTAAATCAAGGTCAAGTTCACTAGCAGTCGCTAAAGTGTGAAGCTCTACTTGGATTGGAAGTGTTGGTAACTTTCCATAGACTAACTCATATGGGGTGTACCCTATATGTAATTTCCAAGATGTTTTATAGGCCCATAGAGCATCATTTAATTTTGTACTCTAATCATGTATAAGCCTACTAACTATCATAGTAAGTATTCTAGTAATTTCACGATTAGTAACTTTAGCTTAACCATTTTCTTGGGGATGATATGGTGTTAATTTATGATTGACCCTAAGTTGTTGCATGACTTTCTTAAAGGTAGCATTGGCAAAGTGAGTTCCATTGTTTGATATTAGCATTCTAGGTACTCCAAATTGATTCATCACATGTTGTTGGAAAAACTTGGCAATCATTTTTGCTGTACAATCTTTTACTATTGCTACCTCTACCCACTTTGTGCAATAATTCACAATCATAATAATGTATGCTTTTCTATTTGACATTAGTTGAATGGGTCCCATGAAATCAATTCTAAAAATATCAAAAGGTTCTAGTGGCTATATCTAGTGTTGTGACCCTTCATGTTTGGTTGTAATTCTTTCATCTCTTTGGTAACATTCACATGATTGGGCAAAGGTATGCACATCTTTGAATAGAGTAGGCCAAAATTATCCTACCATCAATAATTTGAGTGCTATTCTACACCCTGCATAGTGGCCACCATAAGGACCTTCATGGACATCCTGTAACACTCTTTGCTAGTCACAATTAGGTACACACAATCTACACAAGTTTTATACAGGTTGCCATTTATTTCCATGTATTATTTAGCTTTTTGAAGGAATTGTTCATGTTGTTTCCTATTCCATTCAACAAGAAGCTCTTTTATGGTGAGATACGTTAGGTACTCTGTAGTCCATGGCTATTCTGTTGAATTTATAGCCTTTGCTATTCTAGTGAAGAGGTCCTCATCAAGAAATTGGTCTAATAACGGTCCTACTCTGTTGTTTGTGTCCCATTGTACCCTTGATAAATGGTTAGCTACAAAATTTTTTGTCCCTTTTTTTTATCAATCATTATGATGTGAAACTCTTGAAGAATCACATGCCATCTTATCACTCTAGGGTTGACCATTGGCTTGTTCATTGAAAATCGGATGGCACTATGATCAGTGTGGACATAGATATGATAACTAAGCACATAATGTTTGAATTTTTTAAGCATGTACACCATGGCCATCATCTTCTTTTCAATTTTGATGTAGTTTAATTGTGCTTTGGTGATGCTCTTACTAGCATAGTGTATGTAGTATAGTCTCTTTTGATCATCAAGTTGTGTTAGTATTGTTCCAAGTGCATAATTGGAGGCATTAGTCATGATTTGAAAAGGCCTTGACTAATCCGAGGCTTGAAGGATTGGTGCGTCAACTAACTTCTATTTTAAAGTTTCGAATGCCTTTCCACATGACTCAATCCACTCAAAAGGTGCATCCTTCTTTGTGAGTTCTACTAGCGGCTTGGCTATTTTCAAGAAATTTTTGATAAATCTTCTATAGTATCCTGTATGGCCTAAAAAGGATCTTACATCTTTTCCTATCTATGGCCTTTGAGGGATATTTTGGATGACTCTACTTTTTAAAGGATCTACCTCTATACCATTTTGGTAGATTTTGTGTCATAGTACTATGCCTTCTTGGACCATAAGATGGCTCTTTTATGAGTTGAGCTTTAGATTAGTTTCAACACATCTTTTAAGTACTTTCTCTAATTAATCTAGGGCTTGTTGGAAATCTAACTTGTATATGGTAAAATCATCCATGAAAACTTCAACACCATTGCCTATCTGCTTTTGGAAGATGCTTGAAACCAATCTCTGGGAGGTTGCTGGTGCATTACATAGACCAAAGGGTATTTATTTGTAAGTAAACATTCTCTACAAGTTGGTGAACATGGTTTTCTCTTGATCCTTTGGTGTAATGCGGATTTACCTGTATCCATTGTACCCATCCAGAAAAGTGTAGTACTCATGTCCTGAAATTGTGTCAAGAACTTGATTAACAAAGGGCAACGGGAAATGATCCTTAAATGTAGCTGAGTTCAACAATCAGAAGTCTATGCAAACATGTCATTTACCTCCCTTCTTTAGAACTATCATGAAAGCACTTATCCATTTACTATCTGCAATTAGATTAATGAATTTTCCTTTAGCAACTTTTCCAAGTCTTTCTTGACTACCTTCTTGTGTTTAGGATTAAGTATTCATTGAGGTTGACATTTTAGTTTAACTGCAGGATTAGTGTAGATTCAATGTTGGCAAATTCGTGAATCGATTTTTGTGATTTCATCATAAGACCATATGAATGTCGTGGGCCATTTGTTGAGCACTTCTAGTAGTTTTCATTTTTGTTTCTTGTTTTGAGCAACAAGAAGCTAGTAGTTTTGAACATTGATAACTACTAGCTTCTTGTTGCTCAAAAATGTGTATTCTAATGTTTCTGGTAGGGCCTTCAATTCTAGCGATTTTGGTTCCATTGTGTTTGGGATTTCCAAGTGTCACCAATCTATTTCTTCCTCTTGATTATTCTAAGGGTAAGAGGGTCTTTTTCTTAATTGTTCTAGCTTATCTATTTCTACTACGTAGGTACTAATGATATGTTCTTCTAGTTCCATGTTCTTATTTAATTGGCTTTCTTCATTAATAATTAGCCACCGGGTGCCCACCTATTGGATGGCTACTACATACAAGCAATTTTGCACACAACTTGTTTCTACGCATTCCTTGTATGCCTTAGTCTATTTTTGTTTAATGGCCTAAGTTCTTTGCACACATTTGCACCTATGATTGCTATATGCGATACATGGAACTCTTCATCTGTGTATGATTTTGACTTCATCTTCCTTGGAAATTTCCAAGGATAAATCATGAATTCCAAGCTTGGCATCCATAGTGCTAAGCCAAGCTCTTTCCATGATAATTGGGAACTCTCCCTTGTTTTTCTCCACATGAATTACTAGAAAATTAGTGGGATAAGACTAGCCATTGATGGTGGTAATCACATCATCCACCTGTCCAAGTGGAACTATGATTGATTGGTCTGCAAGGTTTAAATGGATGTTACTTTTCTTTAGTGGTGAAAGGTTCCAGGCTTGGTACATGTCTTGAGATATTAGATTTACTTTAGACCCAAAATCTAATTGAGATTTGCATGGTTTTTGTCTAGCTATTTGGAGATAAATCAAGGGATTTCTTGGATTAGTTCTTTTCTGTGAAAGAGCTCCTCCCTTGATCCAATGGATTACTATTTGTGTGAGCATGATAGTTGTGATGTTTGGACTTGATGAAGTTGGAAGCTTGTTGCATTTGAAAGGATTTGATGCAGATGGGATGAAGTTAGACGTGTTCCTCATGCATCAAGTCTTCTTTGGGCTTGTTCTAAAGAATGGTCAATTCTTAGATTGAGACTCATAAGTAACCTTCCTCTTGTATGTATTAACTACCCTTGTAGCACTTTTTGGATGAGGTTGTGATGGTAAGTTCCCCTACATAATAGGAGGTGACATTGGTGGCATAGGACTAAAGTGTTGAGTAGTAGGTCCAATTGTTGGCGGATGCACATATAAGTTGGAATTGGTCCTTGGTGGCATTGATATGTGGTATTTTATTGAATAGTATTATGGGGTTTGAACATTTGCACGATCAGGAAAGACTACATGTTGGACATAGTATCCATAAGGATTAGGTTGTCGATATGTATATTGTTGGCATGGCAGTGGCATGACTCATGATTGTAGTTATTACCACTACTGATGGTAGTGTTCTTGCAATTGCGGAAAGGCTTCCCTAGGATAGTACATTGGTTGAGGTTATTGGATGTAGTTACCTTGAGGATAAGGTAACTTTTTGGGCATCTACTTTTGAACTATTCATGGGTTAAGTGCATATGTTCTAATTTCTTGTAGATGTACCATGACTAGACAACATTCCTTAGAATGTTCATACTAACACACAGTGCAACCTTCATCATTTGTGGAGTTGATGTCTGAGTACCCAGCTACTAAAGCAACTTTGCCCCTTTTTCCAAATTCCTTCTTCTTCTTTTTTTCTCTACCTTTGTTGAGCACTTATTTTGCTTTCTCCTCCACAATTTTTAGTGCTATTATACATTGTTCATCTATCGAATCCCACATTGTTTCTACTTGTGTTGCTATATGGGCAACAAATTTTTGAATTGATAGCACCTCTTTCTTGATGACTTAATCTGAGGTTTCTTCATCTTGGGTATCAAATACTTGTGCATGTATTTTTTGGACTGAGGGATCCCTATTGTATTCTTTAGCTAATTCCCTTTTTCTGAGTTCTCCTTCTTCTTTTGCCACTTGACCAATGAGCCTTTGAATCTAATGGGTAGTTAATTTTGATAGTTTTTCTTAGACATAAACCCCAAGGATCTCTCTTGTTTTGCTTCTCAACCCATCTATGATGTGCCTTAGTTGTTCCTTTGATGAAAATCCATGGCCTAGGCATCTATGTAACAGTGAATAATATATAACCATTGCTGTAGTAGGGGTCTTGTGAGTTACTTATTTCTAGTTCTAGGTTTTCTTTGTTAGGTTTAACACTTGTGAATATGTCTAATATTTATCATTAAAAATTTAAAGCATAATACTCTTTTGTTTGATGGATTTAGGTTCCAGTAACATGTTCTAGCTTTCTGCTTCCTTCACAAGTATTCTAGAAAATAGCTATAATTTTTTCCAATCACTTTGTATGTTTTAAAGGGCACAGGCATTGTGGAATGCTTTAAGGTGATGATGAGGATTAATGTTATAACCTCCCAATCTAGGCATGTTATTCATATCTAGCTATTTAATTTGACTATCTCTCATGTGATTGGTTGGTATGTGGATTGTTTTCTAAATGTTGACCATGTTCCAGGTTGTCATAAGGGGTTCATCATCATGATCAGGTTCATAATCTCTGTAGTAGCAGTGACCCCTTCTATGCTCATTCCTCTCTTGATCCTCTCTTCTCTCTCTATGTCTTCTTCTTTCATATTCCTCATTTTATAAATTAGAATACCTTGAGTATTGGTCATGATGACCATGAGCTCTTCTATTTTCCCTATCAAAATATTGGTACTTATGTTGTTTCTTGTCATGGTCCTTTGATGATTGTGATGAAGTAGAGGAGGTAGTAGGAGAATGATGCCAACTGCTTCTCCTTTCATGACTCTTGTGAGTTTCCTTGTAGGGTTTAGCATGATCCTTTGGCCTAGACTCTCACTTGTATCTTGAGTTAATAGCCTCCCCCTTGTGTGTCTCTAGTAGAGTAGAGTGAAGTTGAACTTTGATAAGTTCTTCTAGTTTGATGATAGGTGTCTTTAATGGCTCCTCATGCTTCTAGTGCAGTTGTTTGAAAATGAATTGATTGGCATCAAGCTCTTCTATGAAAATAGATGTGTTGGCTTGCTTTCCTTTGGTATGAGCATGCTTGATTTTCATAGTAGCATCTCTTTGTATTTGCTCCCTTGTAGGTTCGGGGGGTCTAGTCATGTGTTGAATCACATGATACCCTTCTTGAATCTCATCCAAGTGCATTCCTTTTAGAGCAGTTTGTAGCATGGTTAGTGTTGCTGATTTGATAGGTAGAACTATGTTGCCTTGCATATCTCTCCATCTCATTTGTCTATCCTAATGGAATATGAAGGTAAAGTCTAGATGATATGGATTAGTGTGAGCATAAGTGTTGGCACATTTGGCCATTTCATGGAATAGTAAGACTCATCTTGAACATTATTGTAAGAGTGGGAGAACGTGAATGTGTTATTTCATATCATTGGTATGGAATCTAAGGGTGGTTCAAAATGGCATATTGGTGTAAAAAAAAAACAATACTAGGAATAGTCATGTTAAATCAGTTGATACATACAATAGGCCAAACAAAAAAAAAAATATACTACCGCAACACCTTTTTAGTCTCTCAAGGAGGCAGTGATAAGGTTTGAAGGAATAAACAACAAAATTTTTGATATAGAGAAACGTTGGTTTGTTAAGGCAGAGCTTCAAATGATACAAAGGGTGAGAGTTACAGAAATGGAGAAAATACGAGTTGCAATCTCTAAATAAGTGAAAACAGAAAAACCAAAAAAAAAATAGAGATCGTTTCGTAAGTCATAACGATGCAAGCCTGCATTCTGAATTTTCTCCGTTGGAAATGCATTCAAATTGCAACCTCGGATTCAACACTCAAAACTGCAGCAGGTTTTAGATCTGCAACAAAAAGCAAAGGGAGTAAAACCGAAGTGATGCAGAATAGGAAAAAAAGCATAAAATTTCTTTGAAATCATGGTCCCACGGTGCTGCACATTCTCAACTCGCTGGAAGAAACGGCGCAGTTCCGGTCAGCGCAACGACCCAAACCCTCGCCATAATTAAAAAAAAACTTTTCCACAACAAGAGGAGTCCCTAAGGTTGTTGCTACTCATTAGAGCTTTGTGGCGGCAGTTCTTTTAATTTCAATAATGAAATCTTCAATTTCGGGTTTCTGTTTCGGACCTGCGCGCCTTCAACGCCATCACAGACGTTCTCTGAAAGATTCGCAAGGTGCGCACTGTACAGACGATTTTCCGGTAGTTGCAAGGTCGTTTCACAACTTACCTTACCTTTCCTGTGACTGGTGCCTCAAAAAGGGGGCTTCCATGGCTCTCAGAACGTTTTTTAGAAAATAATCTGCCACGAATCCAACCACTGCCGTGATTTACAATACTTTGTTGCAGGGATTTTCCAGTTGCTACCTTGCCAAACAAGCCTGGGCTTTCACAAGGAATGCATTTCAAATTTTTTCAGGTGGTGAAAAATGGCAATCACAAATGTCATTCACCCCTTGAACTTGCAATCCAAAATAGCAGCCATGCCCGATGCCGAAGCATTCGATATCGCATATCAGTCCACAGAACGTGACAACAAAGACACAAAGGCACACTAAGACAGGTGTTAAGAGATATTTTGGGCCAATGCTGGTAAATCAGAGTTGCAGTTCATCAAAAATAAAATTTTAAATGGTCTGATGATTAATTTAGCAATGTCACATATGCCAATAGTGTGGAAGACTTACCTTTTAATTATTCCAAGGCTTTAAAACATTATTTGTCAAACATTATTATAAGATACTACCCATAACATAATTGTAATATTAATGATAAAATATTTGTAATATTATTTTTGTAATATTTACAAATAT
>MNCI01005898.1:239502-252374 GCA_015680685.1 Gnetum montanum
GTAGTCGAGAGGGTTCAGAAAATCTTTGGTATTTTGATGGGACCAGAATAGCTTCTTTTTATCTTTAAAGTGAATCTCCGTGGTATTTCAATCAGAAATTGTCAAGTCTTTTGAAGGTTCTGTTGAATGCAATTTTTGACATCCATTATCTAACCAAAATGGAGTCTCGTACGTGGTAGATTACGTAGCAAATTTTTGGTAGCATAGTAGGATTGTCTTGAAGAAATTGCTTATTTGAGCCTTGGAAGTTTGAACAATTCGTAGATATTGAATTTGGGATAGCTTTATTGTGAAGTGTTTACTCGTTCATTTTACCTTGTTTAAATATTTGAGGTCCACACAAATCTGCTTTCTTTTCTATCTAATTCCATCGAATCTTGCTCTATTTCTAGTTTTCTTGTGGAAATATCTCTCTCTCTCGGGAAAATTAGGAGTAGATTTGCGGAGTTGTGCTCAAATGTTTTTGCAAAATTTTATTTTTTACAAGTAGGTATTATAAGGACCGCATAGACTAGGCAGTTGAACAAAATAGGAACTCTCAACAACTCACAGTACTTGGCAAAGTTGGCTGAAACTCTTTAAGATAAATCATTTGTAGTTTACACACAACGCAATCGTTTCATATTTCACAACCGCACACCGCAATAGCACACACACATACTCACATTAACTACTGAGTCTATTTGAAGGTATCTAGGCCTTGGTGTTGCCAGAGACCAGCAAGCACCTAAATCCTGTTCAAGGACACTCGTTGGCGGTCACGTCCCAAACAGTCGTCAAAAATAAGTAATTTGGGTCTACATTGGCATTCCCCAATCTTCTTCATCAGCAATTCTATCACTACTCTTTCTTGTTTCCTTAGTAGGTGATAGTTGATCATTATGTGAATCCATGTTATCGTTTCTTGATAGTTTGTGTTAAGTGTGCTTATATTAAGGTTGTGAAAATTAGAGTTAGGTTATGATATAATGAACTTCGGAAAATTAATTACTTTGTATAACATTTACTTATCCCAAAAAATAGTGTCAATGATGAGTGGTGGAGTATCCAACACTAAACCATATGAGATACAAGTGTTCATGTGCAATCATGATGAAACTTTGCAAATAAGGCAACATGATTATACTAACTTAGTTAGCATTTCCAATTATTGTCTTCCCATGTGAACTAGTAAAATTAGTGTGTTTGGTTTAACTCATGATGAGGTATATGATATTGATGTTGTATTGACCATTGTGCTCCTAATAAACACAAAGTGAAGATAAAAGTTTCTAAATTTAAGTAACAGTAAAACAAATATAAAATAGCCTATGTGATGAGTAGCTAGTCTTGATCTTTTGATCACACCTTGGACTTCATGCAACTACTATTGGGATTACTAAGTACTACACTATTGGATGGACCAAGTGATAGTACTACTGGGTTACCATATAGTTACACTTATGTGCTTGAGATCAATCATACTCATTCCTCTTAACGACATTAAAAGTAAATCACAAGAAATCATAAACATTAACTATGAAAACAACAAACCAGTAAAATAATTAAAAAAAATAAAACTATGTGTTGCTGCAATGATGAAAAGTAATCTTGATCTTTATTTTTGGTTATGTAATGTATCCAAGTACATTACACTCGAATAAAAAGTCAATTCAATCACTTAACATCACACTACAAGCACACACTACTAAGTACTAAATTCAAGAAAACAAATTGAAAGAGTTCTATTACTAAACTATCAAACCTATTGCAGATTTGTGCACATAAGTGTTGCTTATATAAGCTGACATGCATCTCATGATATCATTTATATAATAACATATAGTGAGATACGATAACGTATCTATGACATCATAGATACGATATCGTAACTATAATATTGTTGGCTCAAAATTTTTGGATTTATCATAGGTTCACTCCAATAATTAATCACCTTAAAATACTAAATCTAGATATTATGAAAAGATAATAACTTTTGCTAGAAAACAAAAAAACTAGCTATCTTCAGTTACTTAGCTAGAAAATTACTCTAGGGTTTACAAAACCCGTAACGTCCAAAACCTTTCACACTCAAATGATATTGTAAAGAATGAAGCTCTGAAACCATGCAAAGGATATTCTCAATACAAGACATAATGAATAGAAAATCTCTCCCACAATTTGGGACTAAGATATCAACTTACAAGTAAGACATAAGAGAATAGAACACACAAGGAAACACACTACACAATTGGCTTGTAAGCTACAATCCCCAATTGCACTCACTTGTTTTTTTCTACTCTCTTGCCAAGCTCCCCATATGCAAGAGCTCTCTTTCTTACTCATGGTCTTAACAAATATAAGTTACATCAATATTTATGGATAACATGAAGACAAAAAACCTAGAAACCTTTCCTCAAATTAACATGAGGTTCTTCAATTGTTTTCATAATCTTTTCACCTTCTCCCTAACTATTTTCATTCTTTTCTAACTTATCTTAGTTGTTTCTCAAATTGGGATGGGTGATTTTGGAAGTTTCCTCAACCATACAAGTTGTCTCTAACCTTAGGAATACACCTTATGTTAATTCTAGAATTTGGATGAGACATCTATTGTTTTTGGAAGACATCTTCTTCCTGGACAAGATGTCTTGTCCTAGAAAAGACATCTTGTTGGAGATGTCTCTTGTATTGGGAAGATGTCTTTCCCAAGATGTCCCCTCTCAAGACAAGACTTCTCCTTTAAGAAGTCTAACATTTAGCTAAGTTGTATTCTCTTAATTTAAGATGTCTCATGCATAGTTTCAACTCCCCAACAAGACATCTCCTTGACCTTCAAGATGTCTTCCCAGAACCCGAAACCTACAAAAAGCACATGTAGGGATGAATAAGGAAATCAAAAGAGATATCCATACACCATATAATAACTAGTGGATTAATAGTAAATTTAATATAGTAATTTATGCATTAATAATAAAGTTAATGGTTTGATTAATAGTTAAGTTAATTATAAATATTATTAGTATCATAGTATGTTTTGAAATGTAGGTCCTATATTCTAGCTTATTCTAGGTGGCATCAAGGTGGTTTCCTAATTGGTGAAGGTGTTCTAACCTTTTATACATGTGTTTCTTGTATATTTTTAGACATAAGGCTTGGATGAAGTTTTTAGGTAATGATGTGGATGCTAAATCAAAATATGTTGTGGAAAAATTGGGAATTAAGGATGCTTTATGTCCAAAGGGGACAAGCATTGTTATACTTATGAATCCATGTTATGGATTTTAAAAATGTTTCATGTGGTTATCTTCTTATATATCTTGTAACTTGTACACTAAGGTTTTATACTCAAGATGTTGGTGTAGCATTGTATGGATTTCATTAAATAATTTATTCTCTATGGTTTGTTCAAGTATCTTTATTGGTTATTAAGGTTCATACCTTAGAAATTAAGATTATCCAACAATTTAATTTTGATTTTTAATTTTTTCATATGAAATATATGGATTAAATTTAATTTAATCATGATTCTTAGGTTATTTTTATAAATTATATATGGTTAATTTTAGTGTGTGACAAGTTTAAAGGTTCCATTAGTCATTGGTAGGCTTCTCAAGAGAAAGCACATCATTGGAAGGACTATGATGTTCATTAGAGAACTTTCTTTCTTACTTAAAATGAGCATTATATTACTTTAGAGTATGTTTAGGTGAAAGTGGATGAGTCTTATTCAATTTACAAGGGAAATTAGATTATATCTAAGTAAAATTGTAAGTTTTTGGAGTTGAGCATGTATGTTCCTTTCATATATTTTTACAAGAAGGCTAGGTTAAACCATTTTAACCATGGTATTTATGCATTCATTAAGGATCACTTGCTTTCCTTTCATCTTTAGATTTATGATAATGCATGTGTTCATGTAGTGAACTTTAATAATAATCAATTAGTAGATGTAACACATCATGATCATTCTTAGAATAGGAATCAAATCTTTTCTAGAAAGTCTTGTGAATCCACATTAGCTTGGGATTCTAGTTATAGTGGACAAAAATAACAACTATCTTCAAGATATGGAATCACTTATAAACCCATTACTTGCCATGATTTTGGAAAATTTGGGCACATTGAGAATGATTTTCTTAACTATTGTAACAATGGCTAGCAGGTCACAAGAGATTTAGTTATCTAAAATATTAAAACCATGGTGATTCTTAGTAGGATAGTAGACTAGGAGGTGATTAGGATTACGCTAAAATGCATGAATACATATATGCTTTTATTGATCATTTGATTGATGCTAACATGATGATGGATAATGAATATATGATTGTAAATTTTATAGTTTTGATTCTCTATGATTTTGGTGTAATTCATTTTTTTATGGATCCATGAATACTTAGACATTTGGGTTTGGAGATTCAGTCTCTTGTTCAAGGGATTGACATTAGAACTATTAGGAGCAATGTGGTTACTATAGTTCAAGTCTACATATTCATATATTTGGTGATTCTAGTTATTCTTTAGTTCATTGTTCTTCATATCATGAGTCTAGGAGAATATGATATTATTATAGAAATGGATTGGTTGTATTACTATCAAGAGTACTTGAATTATTATTGCAAGATGCTTTTCTTCATGATTGATGAAAGTGCTTAGGAGATCATGTATACTAGGCCATGAAAGATTAAGCTAGATTATTTTTCTTTGAGGTATTTTTACTTCTAACTATAGAGGACCATTTCTTTTTTATATTTTTAATTAGTAAACATTCTTCTTTGTAGGGAATTCATCATATTACTATCATTTATGAGTTTTTATTTGTCTTCAATACCTAGTTTTCCTATAACAAATGATATTAATCTTAAGATTACTCTCAAATATACTACTAAATCTTTAATACTTTACCTAGGATGTCACTTGTTGATTTGGCTAAACTAAAGATTCAACTTTAGGAGTTATTGGATAAGGGTCTAATTCATCCAAGTGCATATCCTTGGGATACTCTTATTCTTTTCATTAGAAAGAACGATGCTAGCCTAAGATTGTGCATTAGTTATCGACAACTCTATTAGGTGACTATGAGGAATAACTATTATTCTCATCATATAGATAATTTGTTCAATCACCTAAGAGAAGCTTGGATGTTCTTAAAGATAGATGTAAAGTCATGATATCATCAAGTTAGAATCAAAGAAGATGATATTCCCACGATAGTTTTTAAAAATTTGTATGAGTATTATGAGTTCATGGTCTTATCGTTTGAACTTACTAGTACTCTTTCTATATTCATGAATCTCACAAATAGTGTGATGAGACCGTACCTAGAAGACTTTATCTATGTATTCATTGATGAAATTTTGATGTACTTATTATTAGAGGATCTTCATGAGTAGCATTTAAGAAATATTTTGTAGATGCATTGGAAGCATCTATTATTTGCTCAATCCTTGAAGTGTTTGTTTTGGTCTTAAGAGATTTAGTTCTTAGGACATGTCATTTTGGAGAATAGGATAATAGTAGATCCTACTAAGATATCAAAAATTTAATATTAACCTATTGTTAAGGATGTTGGAGAGTTTCATGGTTTCCTTGGTTTGGCAGGTTATTATAAAAGATTTATTTAAAAATTCTTTTGATTACTTTATCCCTTCTAAAGATATTATGAAAGGATATTGGATTTTTATGGTATTCACAACATCAAGCTACTTTGGATGAACTTAAGGCTAGACAAATTTAAACTTCTATTGTGATTTTTCCTACACCTAGTAAATCATACAATCTTTATAATAATGCATCATGTGAAGGATATGGATGTACTTGTATGTAGAAGGACAAAGTTGTAGTGCATGTTTGAAGGCAACTAAAGTCTTATGAGACCTATTATTTTACTCGTAATGTTGAGTTAGGAGTTGTTGTGTTTCTCTTTAAGGTTTGGCACCACTATTTATTTAGTGAGCAATTGACGATTGGGACTAATCACAAAGGATTGTAATATGTAATGAATTAGCCACAATTGAACCTACATAAAATAAGATAGATTGAATTGTTAAACTAATTTTAACTTTACCATCCAGATCACATAGATAAAAGAAAAATTGTTGTAGATGCCTTGAGCCATATGGCTAGTAAAATTTATAGCTTGGTGATTATGAGATTTGTGTTATGGCTTACATGAAATAGTTGCAAGAAGGATAGAATAATAGCATAATAGAGAATATCATCTTGGTGCCACCTAGAAGTAGTTGGAAGATAAGAAGTATGCTAGAAATCATATTTCTAAAAATAATAATAATTATCAATTAATTTAATTATTAATTAATACCATTAAAATTACCTTTAATGCCTACCATTACCCCATGAATTTTCTCTTAGTTCATGTGGTATTTCTTCGAGGTTTCTAAGATCATATGTTTAGAGTAACTGTAAGGTTGATACTAACTTAACTAATGATCAAGGACTATTCTTTAACAACCCATATTTTTAGACATCCTTGGTACATATGATTTTTTTTTAAAAAATATTATGCTTGTACTTGCATATTTACAGATTTGGCTAGTTCGATATATTTTATGCATTACACTAATGATGTTAATGATGATCCTCAAAATTTATCATATTTTTTGTTAATGTTATGTAATCCTTGATATTTAATCATATATATATATATAATCCTTTATTATCATCTGGAAGATGTGCACTAAGCCTATTATTGAGTGTGGCAAAATCTCATCAGATTTGGTTGGAAGCATGGCATGGCTATAATTAATGGTTTGTTTAATTAATATTAATAATTTATTCTAAGTGTGCATGGTATAACAAACAGATAGGTGATTGATGATTCACTATGTTTACATACGTGTTTTAAATATTAATTATATTTAGTTTGATTTTATTTATTGAGAGGTTTTAGACAACATTTTAGTATTGCAAGATTATATGGTATTTTCTCTTTGATGATTTTGGTATGGGTGGGAGTTACATGAGTGAGAGAGAAAGTTATAGTAAATATGAAAAAGAATCAAGGTAATATTCTTTCAGTTTTTTAGAAGTTTGGGCAATTGGTGTTTTTTTTCCATTCCATGGTTTCTAGTCAATATCCATTAAAACTCCCATGGTTCAATTCTTCCACACGCTTTGAAGATGGAGAGGTTTTAGGAGACTAAAGCTAGGAACTGATGTGGAATTTTAGATTTGATTGTACAAATTACTTGAATCTTTTTGCTTGTTTTTATCCATTTGTAGTGTTCTTCATTCGAATCAAAAGATAAGCTCTATTGGCTTCTTCCCTATTTATAGTTATAGATTTTGTGCATATCCATGGGACGAGTTTTGTTTATTATTTTTCCATATGACTTTAAAACTATTTGTGGATTGATAGGTTTTGTTTTGAATAGATAGAATACTATTTGAATGAAATTTGCATGCCTAATTCTTAATTAATTATATGGTTGTTTCCGCTAATTTTCGTTAGCAAAATAGATAGTGCATAGAAAAATGCCTATATATCTCACATACATTCAATTTAGGATTATTGATAGAGGTTTTTAGAATCCTCTTGAAACGTTATATAATTTTAAAAAAAATAATTCAAAAAGACAGTATATTTTGAGTTATATGTTATTCTTTCTAACATATCCAAAATCATAAGAATTTCTATGACATGGATTGATGAGGCTATATATCGAGATTGGCTAAGTTTAAAACTCTAAAAGTTTACCTAAATGTTTTTCTATATGTTAGCTTCCATTTCCCATTGGAAAAATATAAAAATTTTGTGTTAGCTTCCATATCCCATTGGAAAAAATAAAAAATTTTGTGTTTTGAGGAAGTTATGAGTTTTCGTTCTATACTATTCATAATTTTACTATTTCTCATAGTGTATAATATAAATCATATATCTCCTAGATATTATTTGATAATTATTTGAAATGTTATTTGTAAATAGTTTGCTCTAATAGCTTTACAACTATTCTAGAACCATAGAAAAATAATAATTCATCATAGAGTTATGATTTTTCTTTCGATGTTATCCATAATTTTATTGTTTCTGATTATGCCTAATTAGAATCCTATATCTCCTACATAGCATTATATAATCCTGTAAAAATTTACTTTTTAATACATTTCTTTTCTATCTTTTCAATCATTCTAGAGTCACTGAAAAATAATATTTCATCATAGAGTTATAATTTTTCTTTCTATGTTGTCCATAATTTTACTATTTTTGATTATTCCTAATTAAAACCTCATCTCTCCTACATAGTATCAAATAATCCTCTAAACCTTTACTTGCTAATAATTTTCTCTTTTATCTTTTCAATCATTCTAAAATCATGAAAAATACTATTTCATCATAGAGTTATGATTTTCCTTTCTATGTTTTTCATAATTTTACTATTTTTGATTATGCCTAATTAAAACCCCATATCTCTGACATAGTATCAAATAATCTTCTAAAAATTTAATTGCTAATATCTTTCTCTTTTATCTTTCCAACCATTTTGGAATCATTGAAAAATAAGTTTTCATCATAGAGTTATGATTTTTTTTATGTTGCCCATAATTTTACTATTTTTGATTATGCTTAATTAAAACCTCATATCTCTTATATCATATTAGATAATCCTCTTAAACTTTACCTGATAATATTTTACTCTTTTATCTTTCCAATTATTCTAGAATCACTAAAAAAATAGTCTTCCATCATGGAGTTATGATTTTTTTCTATTAGCTACTTTTTCCATTTTTGCTTAAGCTTGATTCTCTAAGGGTAGATTCATGGTTCTATAACTTTTGATTTATGATAAATGCTTTCAAAAACTTATAACATAGGATAGGTATAGACATTTATTTTTTGTAGGAATTTAGAATCATTATAAAATTTATAGGGATGGTAGAGATATAATAATTTTGTCTACAGTCATACGTATAAGTGATGATCCAACTCTAGACTTAATTTTGGATTTAAGAAAGTCCTAATTCACCTTCCATGGTAAAGTGATTAATTCCTAGTTTGAGTATTAATCTATATATGATTGTTAGCTATTGGGTATTTTCATTGTTGTGGCCTTATCCATTCATTTAGAAGCTATGGATAAGGATACCTTTGCTTGGATTAGTTAGCACCTTGGATTATTATTAAGGATTTGTGAGATCTCTTTGGATAATTTTTTGGCTCTTTGTTTGATGATGAAATTTGATGACATTGGTTGGATTTGATGAGGTTATGCTATGCATTAGATTGGTATCCTTGTAAGGACCCCTTGGTTTGTTGAATCTCTTTGATGAGAAGGATTCTATTAATTTGGTTGTTGCCTTCATTGTTAGTTTAGTTGTCATAGTTATATGTTTGTTAGTTGTTTGGATGATGGAGATAGCACCAAGTTTGTGTGGCCAGTTGGAGATGGGCTTCCTGAAGATGGTTTGATGATTGACCCCCACTTTAGACTGCACCAGTGTGGCTCTCACTACAGGCCCCATCCTACAAGAGAGGATGTTTCCATTGCTCATTGGTCCCTTTGTTTTTGGTTTGTGCCTCTGGAACATTATAGGTGATGTCCTAGGTGATGCATCTAACACCAATATGTTTGGGAAAGGTTGGAAGTGATGTTAAAGATGACACTTCACATTCCAGTTGAGACTAATAATAAATCCATGTGCATGGTAATTTAATATTTGGTTTTGATACACATTGGTTTGACTTTTGTCAAGTACACATTACAACATAATATACATTTGACATTGAGTGCGGTGCATGCTAGCCTCCTTGTTTGTGATGATAGTTGGAGTTGGAAAACCTTGGTTTTAAATTTATATGATGGATGGATGTTATGGCTATGTGTTGTATGTTTGCCTAGATATTTTGGGTGGTTTGCTTATGTGCTTGTTAAGCTAACATGTTTTGCAAGTCATCCATACTTCTCCTAATTCCCATGAGACATTTCCATTCAATGATTGAGATGTTGCCAAGGTTTCTCACTCAATTTTATATTGATAATCCTTTTTATTTTTAGGTTGATCAGTTTGGAAAGTGAATGGAGCTTGTGACAGATTTACTATAATGAGATGAACTATTTGATATTATTTCTTGGTTTAGACCTTTCGATATTATGTGTTAGCATTTTCATCATCGTATGAGATATTAATTCTCTCTTCTAGTTTATGGATTTATGGATCATATGTGATTCAATCTTGTGCTATTATATTATTTATATATATTATGGAATTTAGTTTTACATTTTGTTCTATTCTATTTATTTTCTAGGATTTTTATATTTATGCAATTCTATAGTCATGTACTTCTTTCTTCCACTATTAATTTTCTCTTCTGTTCTCTTTGGAGTCATGACCTCATGCTAGGTTCTTTTGTTCCTTTTTCTACGTAGTATGCTCATTCATGTTCCTTGTCATAACTAATTGTTTTGTTAGGGATTCTTCCAATTGTAATGCATTCCAACCTAAGGCATAGGAAAGAGGGTGTTACAAGTTGGTATTAGAGTGTTGGTTTTTACTAATTTTCCCCTATAGGAGGAGATTAGCCAAGAAGATATCAATCATTATCTATTTTAGTTGTTTTGTCAACATACAGAGAAAAAATCTAGTTTGTTGTTAGCACCAGTTTCTTTCGGTAGTAGTTAGATGCTTGGGTTTTGTGGGTCAATATCTTAATCAAGGGCTCCCCTTTAGTTGTGATTAGTGACTGTGTGCATGTTATGAACCAAGTTTGTAGGTCCCTATCCTTGGTAATTCAAAATGCCATATGGTTTAGTGACCCCCACCTCATGAACTTAGGGAACTATGATGTTATCTTGGGAATGGATTGGTTTTCTCACTATAAGGATAGCTTGGATTATTGTCATAAGATAATTTCCTTGATGATGAATGATGGTTTTTAAATAAAAATGCATGCTAGACCATGCAAGGTCAAGTTGAATCTTATTTCTTTGAAATGTTTTCACTAGTTATTAAGGAAAGATCATTATTCCTTTGTTGTTTCCATTAGTAATCTTTCTTTGTCATAAGATCTTGAACACATACAAACTATTTGTGAGTTTTTTTATGTCTTTCATTTTGAGTTAATTGGCATACCAAAAAGACATGATTTTGAGTTTAAGATTGCTCTCAAACTAGGTGTAGAACCTATCTCTAAGGTTTCACATAGGATGTCTCCTATTGAGTTAGCAAAACTAAAGATTTAGCTTCAAGAGTTTCTTGACAAGGGTTTAATATATCCCAATGTGTCTTGTTAGGGTGCTCTTATTCTCTTTGTGAAAAATTAGGATGGTATTATGAGGCTATGCATTGATTACTAACAATTGAACCAAGTGATGGTGAAAAACAAGTATCCCTACGACACATAGATGATTTGTTTGATTAGTTGAGGGAAGCTTGGATGTTTTCTAAGATTGATTGAAAGTCTAGATATTACCAAGTTCATGTCAAGGAGGAGGCAGTTCCCAAGACAACCTTTAGGATGAGGTACAGACATTATGAGTTCCTGATATTACCATTTGGACTCACTAATGCTCTTGCAGTGTTCATGCATCTTATGAATAGTAAAATGAGGTCCTACTAGATCAATTTGTTATCATGTTTATTGATGATATTTTGGTGTATTATTTATCTAAGGAGTTGCATGAGCAACATCTAAGGATCATCTTGCAAAAACTTTGAGAACATAAATTGTTTGCTCAACCCTTGAAGTGTTCTTTTTGGCATAGAGAAATTCAATCCTTTAGACATGTTGTTTCAAAAGCTGGTATAGTAGTGGATCCTACTAAAATATTAGTTATTTAAGATTGGCCTATGCCCAAGGATATTACTAAAGTTCACAGCTTTCTTAGATTAGCATGTTATTACTGAAGGTATGTTGAAAACTTCTCCCACATTGCTTCACCCGTCATGAAGTTGTTATGGAAAGATGTTGATTTTTTTTGTGTAGCTTGCATTGTTAGGATCCTTTGATAAACTCAAGGATAGACTAATCTTGAATTCTATTTTATTTTCACCTACCCTAGGTAATTAATTTGATGTGTGTACTGATGCATTAGGAGAAGGTTATGGATGTGTCCTTATACAAGAGGGTAAAGTGGTATCTTATGCCTCATGAGAGCTTAAGTCGCATGAGATGTGTTACCACAATCATGACTTGGAATTGGGAGTAGTTTTATTCACTTTAAAAGTTTGACTTTACTACTTGTTCAAGAAGTAATTAACCATTTGGATAGATCATAAGGGATTAAAATATTTGAGGAGTTAGCCTCAATGGAACATATGCCAGATGAGGTGGATTAAACTCTTGGCCAACTTTGATTTTACCATCTAGTATCGAATAGGAAAATATAATGTGGTTGTGAATTCCTTAAGCCATGTGGCTAGTAAGGTAAACAACTTGATGATCCAGTCTAATGTAATAGGTGAGATTTATGAGGTACAATAGTGATGAGACATGAAATTGCTCATATTGCTGGCGGTCGCATTAAGGCACCCATGATAAGGCACCCACGTTATATCATGGGTCGCGATCGCGTACGCGATATCGTGTACGTGATATCACGTACGCGATATCGCGTCTTCCCCGCGATATCGCGTACGCGATATCACAGTCAGCCGCAATTTCTATAAATAAGAGGTGGCTCTCCCTCATTTCACATCCCAGTTTTAGAGTAGCGAAGCTCTGGTAGTTTGATCCCTCTAGAGTTACAGTTTGATCCCTCCAGAGTTAGATTTTTTCCCGTGTCTACCCGCAGTGTGGTGAATGTAATTGTACGGTGTCTTTATTCGAGTGTGCCGTACTTGGACATGCACATGACCAGCAATAAAGATCGAGATTACTTCATCATTGCAGCATTTACTTAGTTTATTTATTTGTTATTTATTTAATGTTATTTATT